>SSNR01000042.1:1078528-1094646 GCA_006937965.1 Callopanchax toddi | reverse complement strand
CCCCCCCCCCCCCGATATTCTACCTGCCCCCCTTAATAGGGCTGGCTAGGTCCGGCCCTGTCTCCCACCTTGATTACTGCAATGTCCTTCTAACTGGTCTTCCAGCCTGGACTGAGAAACCCGCATCAAATTCAAGTTGCTAACGTTAGCATACAAAGTCCTGATTGGAATGGCTCCCATCTACTTGACTCCTCATTAAAGGATCGTTAGCTAGCAGTACCTACACTACGCTCAAGACAATCCAGACTCTTTTCATGCGTCGTTTCATGATAGAATGACTGAGCGCTACCAGAACAGGGGCCTCCCGGTCTATCTTCAAGAAATTCTTGAAGACCCAGCTCTTCAAAGAGCATCTTCTAGACTAGCACCTACTAGGGATGGGCGATATGACCTAAAAAATTTTGCACGATCATTTCAGGTATTCAGGTATGGGGCGGCATGTAGCTCAGTTGGGAGAGTGGCCGGTAACCAGAGGGTCACCGGTTCAATCCCCAGCTCTGGCTGGGTTACATTGTCGTTGTGTCCTTGGGCAAGACACTTCACTCAATTTGCCTGTGTGTGAATGTTGGTGGTGGTCAGAAGGGCCGATGGTGCAGAATGGTAGCCTCTCTTCTCTCAGACTGCCCCAGGGCAGCTGTGACTACAGACGTCTGTCGTAGTTTACCACCACCAGAGTGGACGCGCAGCGGTTTGGGTCCTGCTGATCCAAGTCCGGTTCTATCCACAACGCAAAATTTCGGAAAAACCAGAAACAGAGTACAACTGCAAATATCCTCCTGGTAAAGTAACAAATATGGTAAAGTAACCTGATAGAAGTTCAGTGTAGCACCTCACTTTAAAACGAGGTCCTCCTCAGCCTCACGTCCGACTTCTGCCATGATTGTTTACACTCTGAATCGAGTGCGCACAAAACTACGTCATCAACTAGACTTATTAACGCGGTAAGACAAATTTTTATTGTGAGGAGAATTTTCAATGATTTATTGCAAACGATAAGTTATTGCCCATCCCTAGCAAATCCGTGTACGGTTCGTTCTTTGGTTTTTCCGTTTCAAAATAAAATCAGAAATAACAATAAACCGCATAGTTTTTTGGTTTTTCAGTTTTTGAGTAGAAACGTAATATTTAACAATGACAAAAACCACAGTGATTAATTTTTACCTTTTTTAACCTAAAATGCAAAATCCGGTAATTGTTTTCATTTGTTGCGACACCGGAAGTGCTGGAAGAACACCGGAAGTCAAATTGTTTTGAGCTAAAGCGCGAAAACTTTGTAACGTCTGCACTGGAGCCCTTCACAAACTTGATACGAGCTCTTTGAAGATGTCAAACCGCCACGCTGAAATCAGCGATGCTTTACGCCGCCATGGAGCTCCACATCACTCTATATGAGTGTCAGAAGGTTCTGCATGGAGAACAATTTGAGAAGACGCAACTCTCAGTGTGATGCGTCAACTCCCTCTGAATAACACCAACATGTCCATGTCTTCACTGTATTCTAAGTGCATGTGCGTTTTTTGTTTGTTTGTTTTTTATTGAACAGGTCGTTTCATTATAACCACAAATCTCAACAATCAAAACAAACTGGCATAAAATACATGGTTGGAAATGTACGTCCAACTTTTTGTCATGAAAAACAACAAAAGAACAAAAATAAGTCAAAGCACACAAACAAGACAAAGATGAAGGGTCTGTCTGTTCAGTCAAAGAAAACTTTAGAAAAACTGTTTTATCAATTTTTTGATTAAATAAATGAAGACTTTTAATAGAGATAATATACATTTTTAGATCAGATTCTCTAAAGGTGTAAAAGGGAGTTTTCCACCCCATTTAATTGTGTGAATATAGTATTTTGCTAAAATTAAAAGTAAGTTCATTAGAAACATTTCTTCAGAAGTGAGTTTTTAAAAATAGGAAGTATTTGAAGCTTTGATACATTTTTGCCAATTTTTCTAAAAAGAAAACGTTGTAAATCAGACCAGAATATAGCTAGGCTACCTTTGAACAATCCACAAACATGTTCAATACTTTCACATCACACTGACTAAAACCAGTGCATGTGCTGGAGCTGACTGCAGAGTGAAAAGAAGTCAAGTCGCCACGAGTTCCGACTGTCACTGGATGAGTTCTGGTTCCGCCGAGGGAACAAAGATTTTTTTGTTTTAAACTGCAAATTGCAAAAAATAAGGCGTTTTTTCCCTTTGTCTATTTTTTGTTTTTCAAATTTTGTTTTAAAACAAAACAAAAAAATAAGAAAACGAAATGATGATTTGGTTTTTCTGATTTTATTTTGAAACGGAAAAACCAAAGAACAAACCGTACACGGATTCTAGCACCTTCCCTTTCCCTACTGTACTGCACTCTTTTTGTGCACTTCCCTCTATGCTTGTACTCTAATTTTACAGTCACCCCGTGTTCTTCCCTCTACGTAATTCACCGTTCGCCTTAATGGTAGCTGCTTTGTTACATTCTCATTTGTAAGTCTCTTTGGATAAAACACTGCCAAACACATAAACATAAAGGTGTCTAAAGCAGCTCATTTCATAGTTTAGGAGGAACAACTCCCTCTGATTCTACTTTAATATTACAGATTACACTTCTGTTTGCATCTATTTTTAAACATCTTCAAACTTTTAAACCATCTTAACTTTCTCATCACCCCATTTGTTGGCTGCAATAATGATTTGGCTCTCTCATGCAAAAAACTTCTCAGACGTATAAAATAAAATAAAAACAGCTTCTTTGTTACAAAAATCAACACTGAGGAAGTCAGCAAAGCTCAGTACTAAATACCTTCAGACTGCATGCAGAGACAAAAGTAATCTGTAAATTAGTCAGCCTGAGGGTATGAAGAAAAAGTAGCACCCTTTAAAAACTGAACTAATATTTTTAGGTGTCAGCTCATGTTGTGTTGCATGTTTCTTAGCGAGTCTCGATGCCTGGAAGGTGTCATTTAATTATAATAAAAAGCTTCTGTACGCTTGAAGTGACGATAACAGGTATGCGGTTCTGTTTTTGTTGCGCTGTATTTTGTCATGATCACACTTTTTTTCTAGTTATGCAAACAACAATTATTTTCGTTAACAGCCAACATGCTGATTCACTTCCTCGTCAATTATATGGTCTAAAATGTCAGGAAAAGTGTGAAATGTGCAGCAGTCACCAGAAAAATCCCTTTTCCGTTTATAAATGAAATGATTATGGTGAACTGAGCATCAAAAACTGGAACGTGAGTTAGACTGGGAAACAAAACTTCACCCAGAAGTCCAATAAAGTGTATTTTCACCACATCACAGGACCAGCTCACTTTATTCCACCATTAAAAGTGCCAGTTCGTTTTGACACAATAATCCCACATCAGAATCAGGGCCCCTGGCTGGCTCGCCATGACGGGTGATGCACACTGACTCACACTCTCCTCCCCCCCAGGTGAGTAAGGTTTCATGTCACTTACTGGAAGACACTCTCAGAAAAAACACAATGGCTGCCTCACACACACACACACACACACACACACACACACACACACACACACACACACACACACACACACACACATCTCTCCATGTAAATCAGGCTGGACTTCACTAATGACTCACAGGGTGGTTTTCTTTTCCCTCTCACCATCCTCATACCTCACAGTCACCACCCCCCAAAGCTAAAAATACCCAGCATGCATTGCACCAGGTGCTCTTTAAACACAGTAAAACAGGATTAAAATAACAAATGAACATTCATAGCTAAAGCTGTCGTCGCTGTGATCAGTGAAAAGGGTTTTGTACCCACAGACGTAAGAGATGATGTCAGCTCGGCGAGGAAAGACGCCGCTAGAAAACAGAAGGTTAAAACAATTATTCATTTGGAATAAAAGAAAATCACTAAAGTAAAAGAACAAACGTGGCTGCAGATTTTTATTTTTAATTAATAGACTAAAAAGTGTTGGATGTTTCATTTACAGCCCAACACCTTCACACTCACATAGTGACACGTTATTCTACTAACCAACAAAGCTTCCAATTATCCCCTGGTTTATTCTGAGTAAACACTCTCGTCCCATGAATTCGGCTGAAGTAGTGCTTCAAATGCAGTTAATTGCAGACAATGCAACGATGAGAATTCAGTTTGGTTTCATTCAGGCTCACTGACACACAAGTATCAAATGCCTCTTGGCAATCCTTTGACAAAGGCACACATTGTGTTTGAGAGAGAAGAACTCACTTTAACACCATTTCCTCTTATTGACGCTCTTGGCGTGTCTAATATTTACAAAAATGTTATGGCTTGACAACCTGCAATTAAACTTGTCATAACATAACCCATCCGAAAAGCCAGACAGGAAGGAGGGGATGCTGGGAGTGATGTCAGCCTGGCGGACAAGAAGAGGCGGCACGTAAACAGCTGTTCTCTGATTGTCTGCGGTTCAGAAATATCAAAGCCTGTCATGTGTTTGTAATGTTATGATAAACAGGGTTGTGGGGTTGGTGGGTATACGAGAGGTTTGACCTGGTTAAAGGGTGTCGCTCACATTTAATGGGATATTCCAGACATTTTCAAGTGTGTTTCTTTGAAAAAGGTACAAATAATTCTGATCTTACTCATTGTTGATAGCTTCCTTGATAGCCGCTATTCATAGAATATCTATAACGTCCATCAGAGCTCATGAGTCGTTTTTAGACAGTACCAGACCACTTTGACTGTGGGTCCAGGCTGACATGCTACAAGTTGGATCATCTGAATCTGAACTCAGAAACAAATATTTGTCATCCTAAAACAGCTCCATTCATGCAATTTTAATTTTTAAATCGTTATACCAACAATTTTACAATAACCTTTTTTAAAGGAAATTTGTGATAATTGACAAGTGTTGATTTTACACGCAGATTTATCCAGGGTCAATTCCAGCTGGGACTTAGTTGAGTTGAGTTAACTTAAGTTGAGTTGAGTTGAGTTAACTTGAGTTGAGTTAGGTTAAGTTAGGCTGAGTTGAGTTAAGCTGAGTTGAGTTAGGTTAAGTTAAGTTAGGCTGAGTTGAGTTAAGTTGAGTTAGGTTAAGTTAGGCTAAGTTGAGTTAGGTTAAGTTAGGCTAAGTTGAGTTGAGTTAGGTTAAGTTAGGCTGAGTTGAGTTGAGTTTGGTTAAGTTAGGCTGAGTTGAGTTAAGTTAAGTTAGGCTGAGTTGAGTTAAGTTGAGTTAGGTTAAGTTAGGCTAAGTTGAGTTGAGTTTGGTTAAGTTAGGCTGAGTTGAGTTGAGTTTGGTTAAGTTAGGCTGAGTTGAGTTAAGTTAAGTTAGGCTGAGTTGAGTTGAGTTTGGTTAAGTTAGGCTGAGTTGAGTTAAGTTAAGTTAGGCTGAGTTGAGTTGAGTTTGGTTAAGTTAGGCTGAGTTGAGTTAAGTTGAGTTAGGTTAAGTTAGGCTAAGTTAAGTTGAGTTAGGTTAAGTTAGGCTAAGTTGAGTTGAGTTTGGTTAAGTTAGGCTGAGTTGAGTTAAGTTAAGTTGAGATCAGTTAATTAACATGGGTCACTCTGGTTAAAAGTAAAAGACCGTGCGCTGTCAGTAACTGGGATCTCTGATCTGTAGGATTAACATGATATCGATTCTTCTACTGATTTAATAAAACAGTCATTAAAAGCGTTTACCATTGTCGTAGAGTCAGATGTTGTGAGTCCATTAATATTCAGTTGAGTTATTCCTTTCATCAGATTTGTGTTTTTGTATCAGTTTGTTCATGTGACCAAAGAGATGAGCGGCTTCCTCCTGATGACACGATGAGTTCAGTCAGTGAAATTACCTGTTTTTGTTTTTCTTAATGAACTAATCACTTTATTTCTGAGACCTTTTAAAAATGAGAATGTTTTGTTTTTAACTTTGTACTTACAAATTTTTTTCCGGCCCCTCTTTTTCATCAAATGCTGTATTTCACTATTGATCCATAGTAGTGATGATTTTTTTTTTGTTGTTGTTACTTTTAATCGGCTTTGTAAATTGTTCAGTTTTGTTTACAAGAGATTCTCTAAGAATGTTACGACCGGTGTTTTAAATCACGAGTTTTTTGTCCGTTTTCTAATGTCAGATTGTGGCCAGATAGTCCAGTAGATTATAGGTTTTTACCACCTGCACAGGTTTGTATTAAATCAATGATCAGTGTGCTACTTTTGTGCATTAATCCTGTGGGAGGTTTCATCACTTGATGTAAAGAATATTTACATGTAGGTGTTTTTAGTATCTGTTTACGGTCTCTATGTTAAAGTCACTCAAAATAAATATTTTTGCTTTTCAAATTAAGTGTGTCTTAAATAAAACAACCATTATGTGAAAATTAGGGATGATTAGGGACCGATACTGGTATCGGTATCGGGCCGATACCAATTTTTTAAAATCTAACTTAGTTATTTGTTGTAAAAAGCAGAGAAGAAAAAAATAAAACCTGTATTCCAATTTGTTGCATTTTTTTGTGTGGTAGAAGTATCGGTACTCGGAATCGGCGAGTACTCAGATTTAAGTATCGGATCGGATCGGTTTTGAAAAAAGTGGTATCGGTACATCCCTAGTGAAAATAAAGT
Source organism: Callopanchax toddi (assembly GCA_006937965.1). Lineage (NCBI taxonomy): Eukaryota > Metazoa > Chordata > Actinopteri > Cyprinodontiformes > Nothobranchiidae > Callopanchax > Callopanchax toddi. The sequence goes on along the minus strand of SSNR01000042.1, from coordinate 1,088,091 downwards.
CATGTAAAGGTTTACAACACTACTTACATATGTTGAAATGTAGGCGACTGAAACAGTTTTAGAGACCTGCTCTGGAGGCGTGTCCATTCAGACAAACTGCTTTGGCTCGTCATTATGGTCTGAATAGACCCAACTCCAATGCTGCCACCTTAAATCAGCTCCAGTTTCCTGACATTCCAGTGGTACAGGTGAATGTTAGTTTACAACCATTACACAGCTCTCAGTTTCATATTACACTGGTATTTTGCAAGAAATCTTAAGAAATCCCTGCCAGACAGGACTCATAGCACTGAACATGTTATTCTTTGCTACTGGTAAAGATATATGTAAAACCCTTACACTCATACTTGTATTATCTACTTCTCTGCATCCATGTCGTGGGGGCATCAGCCCTAGCAAGGGAGCCCAGACCGTCATTCTCCCACCAACTTCTCCAGCAGGACCCTAAAGCCTGGTGCACGCAGAGGACGGATGCATTGCGACACGGAATCACCACGGTCTTTTGGGTTTACAGGATGCGCTACGCAGCTGAACGCTTCTTGGGAAATCACCGTTTAAAGCCGCGCCACGACGCTTGAAATAGAATCGGATCCTAGCGCCTCCGCACAGACCGGTGTTTCTGGGACGTTTTGTTGCGCTTTCCGTGTAGCCACTCTCTGTAACTATAATAGGTTGTATTTTTAACGGCGTGGGCGCAACGCATCCATCCTCTGTGTGCCCCAGGCTTAAAGCCAGACTCGGTAGCCAGGTAAACAAACGAGGTCTCGCTAGCTAGTTTACAGAAACACGTCTCGGTGCACTCACCCCTCCCGTCGGGTAAAATCCATACGCATGGACATAGGACCACGGTTTGCAAAGGTGACAAAGCAGAGTCTAACTCCAGCAGCTGAAACGTTCCCCCAGCTTTTCCTCTTTTCACCTCCAAACGTTTTTAGTTTTCTGCTAGCTGAAAAGGTGTTTTTGGGGGGACTCTGGTATTTTTATCTTAAAATGGAAGCGCTAACAGCCGGCTCTGTCCTACTTCTACTTTCACTTCCGGGATGTTCTGCCCCAACATGTGTCCGGGCGGATTAATGCCAATCCAAGCAGTGAGGAAATGCGGCAGACAGACAGCTGGATTGTCCAATCCTATCGTTCGGTATGAACGATAGGATTGGCTGAAGTTTTTAGAGAACTGCGGGACAACTACTTTATTGATTTCTTTCGGGTTTTTTTTTAATCTCCACAATATATTCATGGCTATATTATATTGGAACGTTGTTAAGAGGCTTTAAAAAAAAGTTAAAAGCTACATTGTTTACCTGGCTACTGAGTATGGCTTTAAGGAATTCCCAGGCAGCTTATATAATCCCTCCAGTGGGTCCTCCCAACTCCCAAGCCTCCTTCTGGAAGGACATGTCTAAAACACCTCACCTGGGAGGTGTCCAAAGGGCCTCGGCTTGCTCCTCTCACTGTGGAGGAGCAGCAGCTCTACTCTAACTCATAAATAATGATGTAATGCAAAACTGACAGCGGTATAAAGAGTTAAAAATCTATAAAATAACGTTTGCATGAACTTTGATCCTGGCTGTGCTCCGACTAGCCATTAGCTCATCATTTCTGCTGGACGTAAACTATTTTTCTCCAAACAAAGGCCATGTGGGAAGGTAATGATTGATATCATTTATAACTTTTACACAGGAACCCACCTCTACATGGGAACGAGTGTCTTAAAGTGTTGATCACATGATCTAGGTGTCACGATCCTGGAATGTTTTTTTTATGTTTGGCATGCTTTGCTTTGTGTTGGTCTGAGAAACACGACACTCGGATTTACACACTGAAACATGTCTTCACTTAAGAGATGAGAACAAAAAAAACACACCGCTTCCAGAAAGTCCGTTTAATTAAACAAGTACTTTAACGAGCAGTTCCACATAGTTTTACGGGGCTTGTTTTGGTCCAATTACATCTTCTGTTTTAATCATAAAAAAGCTTCTGAGTGATCCCATCTGAAACTTTACCTCTTATTAAATTGCATTTGTCTCCAACCATCATTCTGTCTGTTTCTCTGCTTTGAACTTGATCCACATTTGGACCAAAGCAGACTTCACTGAAACAGAACGCGGGGGAGTGACGGTGAAAAAAGAAATCTCCTTGTAATACGTCTCTGAATTATTACAGGGATGCGAGTGTGTAACCCTAGCCAAGGATGTGGAGTGCTTTTTGGAGTCCGTGTAAAAGGATCCAGTCAGAGGTGAGGAGAAAACAAGTCTGACCTCGTGCACTGTGCACCGGGGAGGTCAACCTGTCTGTTTGGTTTTCTGAGCCTGGACCATGTGCTCTGTTTGAGAAGGGGGACTGCCCATGCTGACGTTGTAAATTACAAGGTAGGGTTGTTTCATGGAGCCGGACAGTGTGTGTGCAAGTTAGCCGTAGCTCCATCAGCCTTTTTTTTTTATCGTCTTCGTTTTACTCCAAAGTGCTGGCTCACTGGAACGTCTCAGATGTCCACACTGTCCTCCTTTGGCAACTCTCTTGCTGTCTGATTCACAAATATGATTCAATATGGCGATGACGGGGGCCCCTTAAACGCCATTTACCGAGCTTTGGCTTGGCAATAATTGAAAATGCCAGTAAAAGTACTTAGGAGAAATTCCAGAAGGATTATCGCCCCAGTAACATGGACAGACAGAGAGCTTGTCTCTAGAGAGCACAAAAGAACTTGTCTCCATATCATAAAACCTGCACTGTTCCCCCGCGTTTTAATGAAAGTGCTGCTACGCCAGTCCAAGGAGGGGAGTCAAAGTAACATCTTTTTTTCTGTTTTTTTTGGTGGAAGTTGATGATGTGTGTGTGTGTTGTCGATGGGAGGAGAAGCAGAGGTGGATGTGTGTGTGGAGGGGGAGGGGTAATGGTATTGTTGGGCAGTTTTCCTACCCTCTCCTTTTCCAAAGCCAGTGTTGTCGGTGCATCATATAAAAGAAGATATACAAGCGTTTCACATGCAAATGCTGAGGGTGATTTAGAAAAGAGGGGGAGAAAGGGGAAATGTGCTATTCAAAGGCAGCGGAGGGGGGGGGGCAGATTGGAGGTGGATGGGGATGGGCGTGTGTGCGTGTATGTGGGGGGGGGGGGGGGGGGGGGGGGGGGGGGGGGGGGGCCGTGAAACAGAGAGACATTTGTGTAATCTGGCTTTATGTATCACCACTTCTGAATAATAACATGAAAAAAAGAGAGACTTACCTCATCTGCCTGGTAGAGCCAAGGCATAAATAAAGGAGCTGAACAATGGAATTACTATTACCCCAGCCTCTGCTCCAAAGCTACATCACCAGTATTCTTTGGAGCCACTGGCAAGAAGATTAATGTTTAGTTAAATATCAGTGTGGGAGCGGGAGGAGAGGGGAGAGGGGAGGAGGAGAGAGTTGCTTACCGGGTCTTCTAAACTTAGTCATCCCTGCTCTCTTTGTAATTATGTTGTGTTGCCACAGATGAGTCCCAGACACTCACCTCCCGAGCGAGCGAGCGCTGGTCAAGCGTTGTTATGGAATCAGATTTTGTTGACAGGGTTATGGGTACTGTTCAGTGGCGCCTGGCTGCTTGTTTTCTTGGGACATTCAGTGGCTTTGCAGCTTGTCACTTCTAAATCATCTTTGTCAGCATGCCCACTTGTTGCTTTTCAAAAAAAATCTGCTTTTTAAAATGCTTGAAGTCCTTCTGGCTGACCAGAGCCTTCAAAAGTACTCACATTCAGTACTCAAGTAGAAGTATAGATACTAGGCTTTAAAATGACTTTTGTAGAAGTATCAACTGAAGCATTTTACTCAAGTAAAAGTACAAAAGTACCAGTTTCAAAACTACTTAAAGTATAAAAGTAGAAGTATACTGTAAGAGAAAAAAATGCCATTAATGATATAAGTTTAGGACACAGTGCACTTTATACTTTAGCCCTTGTTAAAGCCATACTCAGTATCCAGGTAAACAATGTAGCTTTTAACGTTTTTTTTTAAAGCCTCTTAACAACGTTCCAACATAGTATAGCCATAAATATATTGTGGAGATAAAAAAAACTGAAAGAAATCAATAAAGTAGTTGTCCCGCAGTTCTCTAAAAACTTCAGCCAATCCTATCGTTCGGACCGAACGATAGGATTGGACAATCCAGCTGTCTGTCTGCCGCATTTCCTCACTGCTTGGATTGGCATTAATCCGCACGGACACATTTTGGGGCAGAACATCCCGGAAGTGAAAGTAGAAGTAGCGGTTAGCACTTCCATTTTAAGATAAAAATACCAGAGTCCCCCCAAAAACACCTTTTCAGCTAGCAGAAAACTAAAAACGTTTGGAGGTGAAAAGAGGAAAAGCTGGGGGAACGTTTCTACGGCTGGAGTTAGACTCTGCTTTGATTTGATTTGATTTATTTATGGAACCCCACTAGCTGCTGCTTCTCACAGCAACTACTCTTCCTGGGGTCCAACCCACATCAACATCCACAATATTTACAATAAAATACACTTACACTCTCTCACCATACACAGAAGACAAAAACAATAACATCAGCTCAAATTATAAAAGAAAAAAAAACAGTTAGCATCTGGTTGTTTTTTCTAGCAAATCAGTCTGAACTTTAAAATGTATATCTATACATTCATTCCTTGAATTTGTCTAATCTATAAGAACTTGCTATCATTTATTACATAACATGCACATTTTGGCTTTTTAAAGAGATTTTTTTGTCTAATAAAGGTCAAACAGGCTTGACAGCTCAGTGTTTTACAGTTCCATTCATTCTCACTTGAAATGCTCAGTAAGACCACAGATGTCTACCGCTGACCACAGAGCAGCTCTGCAGCGGTTTGGGGTTTACGTCCTCATTCAGTAGCCCCTCAGCAGTATTTGAACAGGCACATTTCCAGTCCTCTCTAACCTCTGGGCTGCTGTGGTCTCCCATGCGGTAAATATAAGAACAAGAATGTACACAAAACAGACCGGCAACAGCAGAGGATGTTTACATAAGTTAAAACTTGTAGGTAGTATTGATAAAAAGATGTTGCTCATATTCACTTGTTTGAAATCAGATTTATTGGATGTTTTTTTTTTCCATGTGATGGAAGGTTGTTTTTAGATTTATCCAAAGCAGCAGTGAGTCACGTTTGGCCAATTCTCTATTCCTGTAACAGTAGAAAAATTCCCAAACACACATTTAAAAAATGACTCTTTTCCAAAAAAAAAAAAAAAAAGAGAGGCCTCTATAATTTAAGATTTAATGGAATTTTAATGTTACTTTGTGTGTGTTTATGGATGTGGCTGGAGCAGACATCCTATCCCGTTTGTTAGTAACAGAACAGAACTTATGGATTATCATGCGTGTGCACCCACAGTAATACACACCCTCATAAATCTGCGGCCCTTCATGTTGGCGCCTTGTGATCTAGAGTGATAGGCATGTCCGGACACAGCTGCCCTCCTCCCATACCTCAGCTCTTTTCTCTGTTGCGTGTAAGAGAGAATCAAAGGTCAGAGGTGGACCTGGTCGCATGACAACCGGCTGACAGGCTGGGTTGCTAAGGGGAGAGGTGACAGGGTGGCACGGACGTGGGGTGACAAGGTGATGGCATGAGGTGACAGAAAGTTACCAGGTGAAGACGGAGGTGAGTGACGGTGTGTGACCGACTCGGCTGCATTGTGGCTTCGCCCTCTTCTTCTTTGTCCATCTTTCTTACTGTCATCCTTCCTCCTTTCTGTCCACCTCATGTCTTAATGGCACCAGCAGTCACACCTCTGGACTCTTTGACTTTGACAGTACATGTGGACTTTTTTTTTTTTTTGACTGTGTGCACAAAAACCACAAAGTCAAACACCCACCTTGTTACATACTAGGGGTTGAATGACTTGCTAGTTTTACAAGTTGACTACCAAGTAATAAAAGTCGCGTCGACTTCGACTAATCGCTGATGACGTCATACATACAGAACGGCTTTATAAAACTTGACAGGCTTTATTGCAAAAACGTATTTTTATGCTGGCAACAATAGTCATATATTTGAATATATGAATATAATGAATAAAACCACTCAAAGCTTGATAGCCGAGTCATTAGCTCGTTAGCTTAGCCGTTAGCACATCGGAGGTTTGAATGGGCTGAATAGCGCCGCATTTTTAGTAAAACAAGAGATAAAGAAAGCAAAGACTCACCGTTAAGTTGATTAAATCAGGACAATCGATTGGCAAGTGCATCAAAAGCTGCCAAGAAGTATTCTTTGAGTAAATATCCATTTTAATAGAGCAGCGCCAGACCGGAACACATCAAAGGAAACGGAACTAATCAAAGGAAACCCCTTCAAAATAAAAGTTCACGTGATCAGCGACGAGTCGACCTTTGGTTTAAAAAGTCACTACAGTCCACAAAAGTTGACTAGATCGTGCGACCCCTATTACATATGAGCATTTACGCTGGAGTTTGGATAAAAACATGAAATAACCTGTATGTTTATTATCAACTACTCCCAACAGGTGGGTGGTCATGTCTTTGTCTGATCCTCTGTGTGTGCTTGCATGAAAAATATCTCATAAACAGGTTTTAATGAAACTTCCACAGAGGAACCATTGGATGAACATCTACAACTTATTAACTTTGGAGTCTACCCAATTCAAGATGGCCGCCACAGCAAATGAGCAAACAGAAAAATGACGATAACTTAGTTTTAAATCAAATTTGGGGAGTAAGTAGCTGATCCATCCCCTGATCTTTGTTTTAAACTTTATTAAGTTTTCTATTAGGGATCCGTCTAAGCACATTCTTCATTTATTTTAAAACTTTGCCACAAAATGCCTTGAAATATGTTCTCTAATTGTGGCATATTATTGCTCTAGTTAGATCTTTTTCTATTGTTCTAATGTCACCCTTCCAGAATAGTTTTTTCTCTTTCTCTGCGTGTGTGTTTTAGAGCAATTACATCCTTCCTGTTTGCTCTCTGAGCTGTGAGTCAGAGCCATGACGTGCTGAAAAAGCCGAAGGGGAGGCTTCCACACTCCTGTTGGCAGCTGAAGAAAAAACCAGGGGGAGGAAATGAAAGGTACTCCCTTTATTTCATACACCGGCAACCACACACGCTGACTCAGCAACGAGTGTGTGTTTGTGCCTGCGAGCGCTTACATATATAGTTATGCATTGCCCTCCATATTCTGAGAATAGCTTTGCATTGCTGCAGAAACTGTTTGAGATCAGCGGTCATATTTGCACAGGTTGCAGTGAACCGGTGTGTTCTCACAGTATTGATGAGATATTATTCAGCAGGGCAATGACAGGGATGTGACCTGTCTGGCCTTACACACACCCTGTATCTTGTTTTGTGCAGCTCCTCCTTTACAGGGAGGTGGGAGGGGACAATAGCAGCACTCATTGACCGGGTTAATAAGTATTCCGTCTTGGTCCAAGAGTCTGATGCTCTTTACCTTCTAATACACTGTCTGTGTGTTTCAGCCTTCAAAGCAGCACACTGACCTCATGTCTGCCTCGCACGGCTGTTGTAAACTAATGAATGACAGAGGCCAGGGATTCTGCTGTGTGGCTCCAGCAGGCCAGTGTGTGGGAGGGTGTCTGTCTGTGAATTTGCACATATATAACTTATTTTCCCTCAAACACTCCCATCTCAGCTACCTTGTTGTTGTGACCACATCTGTGTTTACAGAAAGTACTTTGAGTTGATGGATGTGTGTGTGAGCTGTTTGCTTTTCTCGCTTTTATTTAAAGCATGTCACAATATACTGTGTGTCTGATTGTTGCATGATCTTGTTTAGGCCAAAACTTTTTTTCTGCACCAACCAAAGGAAAGAGAAAAAAAAATCAAGAAATAAACCTTTGAAATTACAGGCTTAGCATGTCTTGACTGAATAATAGTCATTTTTGTGTTTGCTAACAGCTGCCACCATGAATGGAGATGACTCCAAAAGTTACAGAGTTGGAGATAAGCACATACTGTAGGGTGACCATATTTTGATTTTCAAAAAAGAGGACACTTGGTTCATTTGTGAAACATTTTGATAGTGTTTAGTTAAGTAGTTCTAATTCAACTGTTACTAGTCATGATGTCATTTTAACTAGTTCTAATTCAACTGTTACTAGTCATGGTGTCATTTTAACTAGTTCTAATTCAACTGTTACTAGTCATGATGTCATTTTAACAAGTTCTAATTCAACTGTTACTAGTCATGATGTCATTTTAACTAGTTCTAATTCAACTGTTACTAGTCATGATGTCATTTTAACTAGTTCTAATTCAACTGTTACTAGTCATGATGTCATTTTAACTAGTTCTAATTCAACTGTTACTAGTCATGATGTCATTTTAACTAGTTCTAATTCAACTGTTACTAGTCATGATGTCATTTTAACTAGTTCTAATTCAACTGTTACTAGTCATCATGATGTCATTTTAACTAGTTCTAATTCAAATGTTACTAGTCATGATGTCATTTTAACTAGTTCTAATTCAACTGTTACTAGTGATGATGTCATTTTAACTAGTTCTAATTCAATTGTTACTAGTCATGATGCCATTTTAACTAGTTCTAATTCAAATGTTACTAGTCATGATGTCATTTTATCTAGTTTTAATTCAACTGTTACTAGTCATGATGTCATTTCAACTAGTTCTAATTCAAATGTTACTAGTCATGATGTCATTTTAACTAGTTCTAATTCAACTGTTACTAGTCATGATGTCATTTTAACTAGTTTGAATTCAATTGTTACTAGTCATTATGTCATTTTAACTAGTTCTAATTCAAATGTTACTAGTCATGATGTCATTTTATCTCGTTTTAAATCAACTGTTACTAGTCATGATGTCATTTTAACTAGTTCTAATTCAACTGTTACTAGTCATGATGTCATTTTAACTAGTTCTAATTCAACTGTTACTAGTCATGATGTCATTTTAACTAGTTCTAATTCAACTGTTACTAGTCATGATGTCATTTTAACTAGTTCTACTCCAACTGTTACTAGTCATGATGTCATTTTAACTAGTTCTAATTCAACTGTTACTAGTCATGATGTTATTTTAACTAGTTCTAATTCAACTGTTACTAGTCATGATGTCATTTTAACTAGTTCTAATTCAACTGTTACTAGTCATGATGTCATTTTAACTAGTTCTACTCCAACTGTTACTAGTCCTGATGTCATTTTAACTAGTTCTACTCCAACTGTTACTAGTCATGATGTCATTTTAACTAGTTCTAATTCAACTGTTACTAGTCATGATGTCATTTTAACTAGTTCTAATTCAACTGTTACTAGTCATGATGTCATTTTAACTAGTTCTAATTCAACTGTTACTAGTCCTGATGTCATTTTAACTAGTTCTACTCCAACTGTTACTAGTCATGATGTCATTTTAACTAGTTCTAATTCAACAGTTACTAGTCATGGTGTCATTTTAACTAGTTCTACTCCAACTGTTACTAGTCATGATGTCATTTTAACTAGTTCTAATTCAACTGTTACTAGTCATGATGTCATTTTAACTAGTTCTAATCCAACTGTTACTAGTCATGATGTCATTTTAACTAGTTCTA
>SSNR01000042.1:1039274-1074332 GCA_006937965.1 Callopanchax toddi | reverse complement strand
AATTCAACTGTTACTAGTCATGATGTCATTTTAACTAGTTCTAATTCAACTGTTACTAGTCATGATGTCATTTTAACTAGTTCTACTCCAACTGTTACTAGTCCTGATGTCATTTTAACTAGTTCTACTCCAACTGTTACTAGTCATGATGTCATTTTAACTAGTTCTAATTCAACTGTTACTAGTCATGATGTCATTTTAACTAGTTCTACTCCAACTGTTACTAGTCCTGATGTCATTTTAACTAGTTCTACTCCAACTGTTACTAGTCATGATGTCATTTTAACTAGTTCTAATTCAACAGTTACTAGTCATGGTGTCATTTTAACTAGTTCTAATTCAACTGTTACTAGTCATGATGTCATTTTAACTAGTTCTAATTCAACTGTTACTAGTCATGATGTCATTTTAACTAGTTCTAATTCAACTGTTACTAGTCCTGATGTCATTTTAACTAGTTCTACTCCAACTGTTACTAGTCATGATGTCATTTTAACTAGTTCTAATTCAACAGTTACTAGTCATGGTGTCATTTTAACTAGTTCTAATTCAACTGTTACTAGTCATGATGTCATTTTAACTAGTTCTACTCCAACTGTTACTAGTCATGATGTCATTTTAACTAGTTCTACTCCAACTGTTACTAGTCATGATGTCATTTTAACTAGTTCTAATTCAACAGTTACTAGTCATGGTGTCATTTTAACTAGTTCTAATTCAACTGTTACTAGTCATGATGTCATTTTAACTAGTTCTAATTCAACTGTTACTAGTCATGATGTCATTTTAACTAGTTCTACTCCAACTGTTACTAGTCATGATGTCATTTTAACTAGTTCTAATTCAACTGTTACTAGTCATGATGTCATTTTAACTAGTTCTAATTCAACTGTTACTAGTCATGATGTCATTTTAACTAGTTCTAATTCAACTGTTACTAGTCATGATGTCATTTTAACTAGTTCTAATTCAACTGTTACTAGTCATGATGTCATTTTAACTAGTTCTAATTCAACTGTTACTAGTCATGATGTCATTTTAACTAGTTCTAATTCAACTGTTACTAGTCATGATGTCATTTTAAATGGACTATTTCAGGCTAAACAGCTTTATGGATAGGAGGAATTAAATAAGTCACATCAACTATTTGAAAACAAATATCAAGAACCTGATTGTTCTTCAGAAGACTGAAGTTCTACCTCTCTGAAATGAAAATAGTACTAGTTTAATGTACGTTCAGATATTTATTATAACATTAATGACAGCTGATTTAATGTTTTTATTTGATCCATTTAAAATAAAACATTTTACTGGTAACAGTTGAATTATATGTATTTAAAGTGAGAGTTTCTCCTAGTGAGAATTCAGTTTTAGCTATTGTGTTTATCTAGAACGTTAATTTTTATTAAGAACAACAGATTTTTATTTAAGTACATTTACTTTTTTTATTAGAGACCATAGATGTGATTATTTGTGGGGGATTTACCTCTTCTGGTCATTCAGTTCTTATTATTCCTGCTGTGCCTCCCCAGTCTGGCCCTCCAGTAACTCTCTGGTTCTGGTCCCAGTCTGCTTCTGCTGGGATTTGGTTTTCTTGGTCTCTGGTCCAGGTAGGAGGAGGAGAGCTTCAGAGGAGCAGCGCTGACTGGTTACAGCGTGAACTCCTCAGCTGCTCTGTACTGGACCGAAGCTTTAAAAAAAAAACCACTTCTTTTTTTACATGCGTCTGTCATCTTTATTGACAACCCACCTGTCAATCACTTTGATCAGTTTTGTACCGGAGCAGTGTAACCAGGAAAACATGGAGTGGATTTCAGCGATCTGTGCAATTTCTAATGAATCAGGTGGAATGGATTTCTCTGAAAATCCTATTTCCAGTGAAAAGCGATAAAACCCGGACATTTTCATTGATCTCTGAAAAAAAAACCCGGATGCTCCGGACAGAACGTGAAAAGTGGACATGTCCGGGGCAAAGAGGACGTTTGGTCCCCCTAACATACTGGAGACTTTTTAGGAGTTTCATTGAAATCCATTGAGTGGTTACTGTTGAGTTAAGTTGCTAAATCCTTTAGCCAACCACAAGGTAGGTCGCAGCCCTTCCAGCTTAACAGGTGTTTTAATATTTTTGTCGTTAAAGGACAAACCTTTTCGCCTGTAAGTGCTTCCATCTCGACTGTTTCTTCAGGTTCAGGGAACATCTATCAGCTGTCCTGCAGCTGGTTTGCTCTGCAGAGCCAGAGGAGAGTCCTAAACATGAGGGACATACGCCATCAGTGTGAAGGGGGGCAGCCTTGTCCTGCTGCCACGTGTTGTTTGTTTACAGGAATGTGGTTGTGTGTGTGTGTGTGTGTTGCTAAAAGAGTCCGGATGGAGCGATAGGGACTCCTTCCTCCCCTAATGACTACTGAGTGTGTTTCAGAAGATGACAGCCCGATGAGAGCACCTGACTGGCACTTGGCACACACACATCCTCACATTGTAGGAAGCTAAAAGGATTTGCTCATAAATGTTTATGCACATGCAGGCCTCGGTGCACAGCCACACATCAAGAGGTCATGTGATCTGCTCTTTAATTGTCATGTTTAGGTCTGTTCAAAAGGAGAGATGGAAAATTCCAATCCTTGGGTGTCATGCACTCGCGCTACCAGCCCATTTTGTTTGCTCGTGCAAGACTGAAAAAGGTAACAGTCTATGTTTACATAATTTTATAGCTTTTTATGTCAGGCACCAAGAAGAAAAACAACGTTTGTCTCTAAGTTAGTCATGGATTTATGTCATGTTTGGACAAGTTTGAACAATCCATCTTTCTATGACATCTTAATGTGCTAGGAAATGTCACTATTATTCCTCAAAGTGAAACGTACGTCTAAGTCAGAGGTTTAATGTGTTGATTTAGCGCAAAATAATAAAACTCGACCCTTTAAGAATCCAGCCTCTGATGTGTTTGTTTAAAACTTATGATAAATTTATGATTGTTTTTAATCAGTAGTGTGGAAACTGTGAAGAAAGGCTCGAGAGGGTTTTTTCTTGAACAGAGCAGAGCACATTAGTTTGTTCCAGGCTTATTCCAGTAATCATACTTGTCAGAGTCCCTGTCATAGTAGGGGCGAGACACCTCACAATTACTTATCTGCATTTTGTTGAGACGTTTATAATTCCCACAACCTAATACAGAAGCGTGGACTCAAATTACAGGCTTTAAGTTACACGGTGAGAACTTATTTATTGTGGCACCTTCTCTTTCTCCGCTGGTGTCAGTCGACTACAAAACCTAATTAGTGCTTTCAGCTCGACGCCCATTAGCTGAAACCCGATACTTGGCCTGGCGTAGGAAAATAATTATGACATTCCTCCTATAAATCATCGGTTATGTCCTGAACCCCTTTCAATGGAAATATGATTTCCCACTACAAATTGTCTGACCTGTTTTATGTTCTCCAACACATAATTAAAGCCGTGGTGTGAGAGAGGAAGTAATTTTGTTCAAAGGCTTTTGGCAGCAGCAGCAACGCTGTGTCTTTTCTGCTTGTTTAGAGAACAGCTACTGGCAAACCTGGACATGCGAGCTGTGTAATGGATTAGGAAGAACGGCAGAAACATGTGTGAATAACCCGTGTTTGTCAGACGGCCAAGAGACGTGGGAAATGAAATACATCACGGAGCAGCAGAGGTGATCTGCGGGTCATCGGATGCAGCAAGGGCCACTGGCGAACCGCTTTCTGATTTGGAGAAAATGCGTCCACACATTAGGGTTGCAGGGGCAAACAAGTCCGCTTTATTCTCCTGGGGAGGTTGCTTTCAAACCACAAGCAGCCATGCGTGACCTTGTGAGCTCAGTCCCGCTGAATGAATAGAAGAAAAAATGTCCAAGGGTGAATTTACATCCATTTGACATGCAGCAGAGATCAAACCCAGAAAACTATCATTGTAGTTGACAGTCACTCAAACAAACTCGTTTAAATAGCTTATTTGTAAAATATAAATGTTGTTTGTTGTGTAAATCCATTTTCTATAATTCTTTGCATCAGAGTTTAATGATCTTTATCAGCTATCGAAACAGGAAGATGAGTCAGACAGCTTTGTTTCTCCCTGTTGACAATGCTTGTAATCCTTCAGTCTGCATTCATTTCCCAACACTCATCATCAAGAAATAAATCAGAAAACAGTAAAGACAAAGGATTTTAAAGTCCTGATAAGTCTGCAGTGAGAAGGGAAGAAAAGATCATTCACTGCTCAATCAAACAACCTTCATTGTCACTGAACCAGCGTCCTGATTTCAGTAAGACCTTTTCCAAGATCAGACACATGAACACTTAAAGTCCGGTCGGCTGCGGTCACGTGCCAATTTACAGCACTCTCCTATGCAGATGAAAAAACAAGATAAATGGAAGAATGCGGGAGGAAAAACAAGTCCCCCCGCTCTGCTCCGACAGACACAAGAACAGAGAATAATGTTCCTCCTGATTTTTAACAACATATAAGGCCCGTTTCCACTGTTGGAACTTCGGGGTAATTTTACCCGAACTTTGCGGCGAGCGACTGTTTCCGTTATGAAGGGAATTCCAAGAGGGCCGTCTTCAGGGACATTTCAGGGACCAACGGAGTCCCTGATCAGGGGCAGGTACTCGGATCGACCCGATAGACTTGCGGAGTGGTAAATGTGGTTAACTCGTGCTGATTGGTTGTGGGATGAAGGAAAATGGTGAAAGCAGACCGCGCCGAGATAAATTACCTGTGTGTTGTTGTCGGAGCTTGCAAAATGACCATGTCTTCGAGGTTGGATTAGTTCGTCATGAAGTATACTCATCCTTCTGTTCAGCACTCCCATCACGATGTATAAAAACGGCGAAATACGCCGCAACCATCGCTTCTTCGTCCATCGTTGATCTATTTATTATTCTCTGCTTCCTTGTCTGCTGGCGCCTTTACACTTGTCAGTGACGTCGATGCTGACGTCTTACAAAAGTTTCAGAAAGGTGGGGGCTGTAATGGAAACACGAGCGCTGAGCAGAACGAACCAGCTGATTTGTCCCAGTCAATTTCGCCCTCTAGGATTTACCCTGAAGGTCCGATAGTCGAAACGTGGCTATAGATGTTTAGTGACTGGCTGTCTTACTCCTGTCCTGATAGAGTTGCTAGATAACTTAGAATGTTAGCATCATCCCACTTTCTTTTTCTGTCTCTCTCTCTCTCTAGCTAGCTAGCCATTGATCTAGTTATCTATTGATCTATCTATCAAGCTACCGATGAATCGAGTTATCTATCAATTAAGCTATCTATCTATCAAGTCATTCTATCTATTGAGCTAGCTATCAAACTAGCTATCCATCGAGTTATCTATCTATTGAGCTATCTAGCTAACCATCCAGCTAGCTAGCTATACCTATAGCCAGTGACTTCAACAGTTGGCAACAAATTTCAAGCAACATACGCAGCAATTTTCTAAAAATGTCTTGAAACATTCTGGAGGATTTTCCCTTTTCTTACCTGAGTCAGAGCCTTGTTGATGTGTCACTGTTGTTTTGAACATGTTTGAACATTTTTTGCAAATGTGAGAATGTGTTGGCCACCTATGAGGCTTTGTTGTGACTGACTGGAGGCAAAAAAACCCCTTTCATTCTAAGCAAAACGTGATTCTGAATAAAATGGTGAATCGGTACACAAATTATTTAGACATACTGTATTTAAAACACTTTGTGACTAAAATGTGGAAAGTAAATCTGCACAGCATTTGCACAACTGTTGTGCAAATGTCACAATTTGTTCTCCGTTCCATCATATGCCCCCAGTGACCCAGTAAAATATATTGCAAAAGTGTCATATACTAATTCAGTGTGAGATAAAGTAAAAACTGTCATGTTTCTAGCAATGTTTTCCTGTGTGTGTTGATAGTCGTACTTATCATGCATATGGTGAAACATAAGAGCATTCTTAGGTTTAGCTCTGCTTATTGTTGTAGCGGACAAGCTAATCTCCTTCATACTTGTAATCCTCCTGAAGAAGGCACATTAGGTTATAGTGGCTTTATCTATGCCCTAACAGAGCCTCATAAGGTCGGACCTTACCTGTGTGTGTGTGTGTGTGTGTGTGTGTTCTGTATAGAAGTAAGAGGAAGCAACAGCTTCCAGCAGCATAAGTCAGCCAAATGAATGGCGAGTGTCCTACAGAGGTCATAGGGCAAATCTTTTGGTAATCTGCTAATCCAATTGGCCTGTCGTACTCACATGATCTGCCAAGCTACACGACAGCCATCTTCTGTTAAGGCACCCCCACCCCTCCCCCCGCTGCTTCCTACCCGTGACAGTCTTTGACTCCATGACACCGACCTGTTTGATTCTACTTAGACTTGAAGCAGATTAGTGAAGGTGACTCCTGACGGGGAATTCTGCTGCATAACTGGCAGAATTTATAAACCAATAAAAAGGTCACATTCTAAAGACCACTATTCTGCAGCTATTATTAACCTGTGATGCGATAAACATGAGCTTATGGATCTATGTGTCCATGCTTTCCATCGTGTGTATAGCTCTGTAAATGCATTTGTGTGTTACTTGAAGTTAATATGATCCTAGGGCTGGGCGATATGGCCTAAAAATAAAATCTCCGATTTTTTTCTTTTTAATTCGAATTACGAATTTTTTCTGACTTTCCTCCCTACACACACAAACGGCAGATGCGGAAAAAACGGACGGAATCACGGCAATTCCCAAACAAAATGGAATTCAGTATAAAACGTGGAATCTCACGGAATTCTCTTATATCTGCAAATTAGTAAAGAAGATAATATATTTTAAGTGTTTTGGCCACTGCCGCCACCATACATGCGCACGCAGAGCGCAGTCTCCACACAGAGAAAAAAAGACGGTCCGCTTCGACAAAGTCTCACTGAAACACCTCCAGAAAATTCAACACTGCGAAGTTTAGTGCAAAGCTCAGGGCAGAACAATATCCAGATGACCTTTATGAATCTGAAGAATGACTTCTCTTTACGTTTAGTCGACAGACAACGGACTGGCAGCGTAACGTGATGAGCTCCGAGTCAGAGTCACGTCTGAAAACAGGCAGCAGCGTGGAGCCGGTAGAACCGTATACGGAACATTCAGCTAAATTAATAGAAACGAGCCGTGAGGTTATTGGAATTTGGGAAAAGATCAAACGGATTTTATAGGGCCCTATATGTGCAAAGCGACTGCTTCGATGATTGTTTTTGCTGTTGTTGTTGTTGCTAGCAATAATGCTATGTGGAACTAGCTCTACGGAAGCTCCGGGGAGCCAAAAATATGCCATTACACAAAAACTCGATTTACTTGTTTTTTAAATCGCCCGCAACCAAAAATTCGAATTAATTAATTCAATCGATTTATCGCCCAGGACTATACGATCCCAGTTCAGACTAGAGTTTAAATGTGGATTCAAGATCTGATGGAACCATTTGAAATTGTTCAATTAAGTCTCGTTTACATTGCAAGGTAGAGTTGGGCGATCAGACGAATCTATCGACCATCGGCGATTGGCATTTCATCACATCCATGTACAACTAACAACTAATAAAATTACTTCTTACTATAGTAGTGAAGTAATAAGATAACGGCACTCCGGGGTTTGTTTTGCTTGTTGAAAGCAGTGACGTTTTTCAGTCCCCTAATCAGGGGACCGTGTTGTTTTAACTCCACAGCTCCGCCCTAACCAAGATAAGGATAAGGATTAAGATCCATCACTTCCTTTAGGCAGTTTAAAATCCAGGTTTATGATCATTTATTACCCATCTGTAGCTGTTTTTGATTGAATTATTGCATCATCATTTTGCCATATTGTATTTAAATTCATTTTACCCCAAATTCTTCTGTGTTGTGTATTAGTTGTCTTACTACCATTTAGTTGCGCCATTTGTTATTGTATTTTCATGTGAATGTATGTTTGTATATATGTTCACACAATTTATTCTATTTGAATAGCCTCATTCTTTGTTCTTTTAATTTTGTTTTGTTCATTAATATTTTTTAAGTTGTGTAGTGTTACTTTGTCACATTGTCATTTTGTTTTGAATTCAAAATGTTCTTCTGTTATCTTGGTTTTATATTTGCATCTTTGTTGCCAGGAGGACCCACTTGTAAACGAGATGCTTCATCTCAAGTGGTTTTTATCCTCCTTAAATAGAAGTTATTAAATAAATAAATAACCGTACCGCTCCGTTCTCCTATGGACCGTCAGCTGGGCCGTTCATGGCCCATTAATGGTGTGGTCCAGTTTGGTTGTATGGACTGGTTTTTACCACCCTGCACCGGATCCTGCAATGGAAACAAGGCTTTACTGTACCACACACACTGGTTTTGTCCCACTCACCATTGCATTGTGGTTAAGCACAGTTAAAAGTTCTTTATATCTTACTCTATAGTTAATTACATCATTCTTTACTTCAGACCAAATTAAAAACATGATGTATACCGAAGGTTCTTTTCTGTCTGTGGCACCACATGATTGATGGACCAGGAATGGTTCTTGACCCGGTGGCTGGTGACCCTTGTTTCATGCGACCTGACCTTTTCAGAGGGATTACAGCTGAAAGTTTGTATATTTTCTCGCAATTTTCTGTCTTTTTTCCAACAGTCACAGCCCAGTGAGATACTGGTTTTAATACTAAATTTATCTTGACTTAATCAGCATAGTGGAGCCTCTCCAGACTGGAGCTCGCCCTGCTACTCTTTACGCTGACTAACAAGTCATACAGTATAAAAGGAACGTATGGACTCCATGTGGTTCCCATGCAAACAAAAGATAATAACCACATCAGGGCTAACGGGCTCCTCTGAGTGTGCTCCTCTGCAGAACCAAAGCTGAGGCTTAGGAGGGGACTGGATCCCATTTCCCAGGCTGAAGTAGGACCTGAGGGCAGTGTGTGGAAACTGAACTAATTGCAGGATATTGGTCCTTGGATGATTAGAGGAGGACGTGGAATGCCTGGTCTGTGATGCAAGCGGACCAAGGTGAGACTAATG
This sequence comes from Callopanchax toddi, assembly GCA_006937965.1. Lineage (NCBI taxonomy): Eukaryota > Metazoa > Chordata > Actinopteri > Cyprinodontiformes > Nothobranchiidae > Callopanchax > Callopanchax toddi. The sequence continues at coordinate 1,065,336 of SSNR01000042.1, read as the reverse complement.
ACGGATGTATTTTTTAAATGTCCTTAGATAAGTCTTTATCCTGAAGGGGGAAGGGCTTCCAAGGCTTCTATTCAGGGCAGTTTTTCACAAAGCTTTCGAATAAACTCTTACAATTTGTCACCTTCTTATAATAGCCTCCAACACAACAGTGTTATTTTTATATAATTAGTGTTTTTCTAAAACGAGTCCTTTGAGTAAGATATTTTTGAACAAATGGCAGAATATTAGAGCTACTTTACATGAATGTTTTATTGGCTTTGAATGTTCTAAAAGAACTCCATCACTTTAGCTGGTTGTTGTTATATTGTTGGTACATTTTCTGGTCTTCTCTCTTTGCGTCCTCTAGAAGAATGTGTTAATCCTCAAGGGAGACGTGTTCAAAAATGGAAAAATATGTTTTAAAATGACAATAGATGTCGTCTTAAAGTCATAGGATGGCTTCTGAATATAAAACTTGTTTTATTTGTTTATTCACTCATAAATATCAAAACTCAACAAAATGACATGAGTGAAAGGAAGCAGGAAGAAGAATCTTATCTAACCTGCGTCATTCTCAATAATTACCCACCATATTACAGACGGCCATGTTTCTATAAACATCAAATGCAAAATGCCTATTCAGCTAGAAAATCAATATTATCAGCTCTAGTTATGATCACATAAATTCGTAAAATCTTGTAAAGTTTTTTAATTGATAATCCAAATCATTTCATAGTTTTACTTCATGCACTGAAATACACATCTGCGTTAATGTAGTTAAATCAAATTTCTTCCTGTGACCTCCATCATTAGATCTCAAAATAAATTTAAAAAATCTTTGTAAATTATTTGGCAACAGTTTCTGTTTAGCTTTAAACAGAAATAACATTTGTAACTCAAACAAACCAATAGTATGCTACTTAGTAGGGCTGTCCCGGTACCGGCATCGGTCCAATACTAAGGTTGTGTACTTGTACTCATAAAAGTACTCCGTCACAGTGCGTGGTGCCTCCGTCTGCCGGTGTATTGGTGGTTGCTTGGTGAGATCTGGGCCCACAGGCTGTGTTGGGCCTCTGCCGGAGTCGGGGTGTCCTTAGGTCTCATGCTGTGTTCCATTTACCTCGGAGGTCGGAACTGGGAACTGGGAATGACATCACATCCGAGTTACAAGTGTTCCAGTTTGCAAAGTCGGAGAAGCTGGGATACCAAAGTATAAAGTAATTTACAGTTTTATTTCTTCTCGTGTTTGGTTCACACACAAACACATTGCCATTGTTGCCTTTGTTAGCAGCACACATTCAAAACATTGTTTTAGACTTTAATTAATTAGATCATGCAAACATTCTGAAATTGTTTAGAGTCATAAGAGACACAGCATTACACGTAATTCTGAACGTAGCCAAACAAGCAGATCTTGCAAAATAAACATGTTTTCACTACATTTAACTGTTATTATGAGGAGCCGCCATGTTTATTCCCAGAGTCGGGACTCAAAAAAACCTCCGACTTTCTGAGTGGGAAGTCCAACTTCAGAGGGCGTTCCTGATTTTTACAACTCGGAACTTCCAACTTCCGAGGACAACTGGAACGCAGCGTCAGGTCTCTGGGTCTAGTTCTGGATCCGCCCTTGTATGTCCGGCTGCTGGCGGAGCCTGTGGGCCTGTTGGTGCGGCTCCTTGGGGCTCTGGCACAGCGACTGCTGGGTGGCCCCCACGGGGTGAGCCTCTGAGCTTCTCCAGGGGGGGGGGGGGGGGGGGGGGGGGGGGCGCGCGCGGGGGGGGGGGGGGGGGGGGGGGGGGGGGGGGGGGTCGCAGCTGCTCCTACGGTTGTCTTTCTGGGGTTCTTGTACTCTGAGTGGTCTCTGGTTGTCTGTGGTTTGGGTCTCCTCCATGTCTTCTATCGGTCTTGGGAGGGCAGGTCTGTGGCTCCTCGCACTTATATTGAACACCCGTATGGAGATGCCTTAGATTATCAGGCATGCACACACACACACACACACACACACACACACACACACACACACACACACAGGTGCTCACAAGGTGTTCACGCAAGTATGGACTCAGGTGTTTCCAAAACATTAACTTGGGCTGTGGTTGGCACTGAATACACTTTGAATAATCATTACTGTGTACTTTTTATGAACTCTTTCTGCAGGTCTAGAAGTGGATTCCTTGTACCTCTTATACCGTAATTTCTGGACTATAAGGCGCACCTGAATATAAGCCGCAGCAGCTAAATTTGGGGGAAATTGCAGATTTGTCCACACATAAGCTGCACCTGACTATAAGCCGTGGGTGTTTAAAATTGTGTCTCAGGGACAGTGGAGAGCAGCACAGGGGCCCCTCAGGGAACAGTACTAGCACCGTTTCTGTTCACTCTGTACACGGCTGATTTTAAGTACAACACAGAGTCTTGCCACATTCAAAAATATTCTGATGATACAGTCATCGTGGCACACATCAGGAATGGGGCTGAGCAGGAATATAGGGAGCTGGTGGAGGCCTTTGGGGAGTGGTGCAACAAGAACTGTCTTCATCTCAATGCCGCTAAAACGAAGGACGTACAGCTGGATTTTAGGAAATCAGGTGCTCCACATCTTCCCGTCTCCATTTGGGGTCAGGACATCGAAGTGGTGAAGACCTACAAATACTTGTACTTGTTGGGTGTCCTGATTGATGAAAAATTTGATTGGTCTCCAAATACAGATGCGCTCTACAAGAAGGGGCAAAACCGCCTCTATTTCCTCCGGAGGCTGAGATCGTTTGATGTGTGTGGGGAGATGCTGCAAATGTTCTACCACACTGTGGTGGCCGGTGCTCTCTTCTACGCAGCAGTGTGCTGGGGGGGCAGTTTGAGGGACAAGAACAGCAAGCGACTGGACAAGCTAGTGAAGAAAGCCAGCTCTGTGCTGGGTAACAAGCTGGAGGCATTGCAAACGGTTGTGGAGAGGACTACACTGAACAGACTGAGAGCAATAATGGAGAACAGCAGACACCCACTTCACAGCCACCTGGTGGGACAGAAGAGCAGGCGCAGCAACAGCAAGCGCTTATGCTCACTGTACACCAGAACAGAGCGCTACAGGAGATCGTTCGTTCCCAGTGCTATTAGACTCTTTAACACCCTTGGATGTTAAACGGGTAATAAGTAGGAAAACCTTTAAGCACGGATTTTAGATACCTTCTTATATGTTTTTATGTATCTTTTATGTTTTTATGTCTGTGCATCTTTTGGGTGGGTTGCTGTTGGAAATACTAATTTCCCCTCGGGGATGAATAAAGTACCGGTTAATCTATCTGCCTGCCTGCCTGCTACCACAGAGGGGATTGTCGGGACAGAGATGACTGTTTGGGAACTACTGCATCAAAATAACCAGCCTACCGTGTCATCGTTTTCCTAAAACCACCTAAATCTTCTTCGTCAATGTCAGAAACGAACAGGCCCAGAGTCGCTTCGTCAGCCACCCTTTCTCCTTTCTCTCTCTAACCCAACCCTTTTTTGATAGTGCACCCCTGGTGGCCGTTAGTTGAGCCACAGATAAGCTGCACCATTGTATAAGACACAGGGTCCAAAGCAAGTGAAAAAAGTAGCGGCTTATAGTCTGGAAATTACGGTAATCTTGTTCTGTTAACTTTCTTTCCCACCTCTCTTCCTTTATCTTTCATTCTTCATGTCCGTGTCCATTGGAATTCAAATTAAACCAAAAAGCTAGCCTTTAGCGTATCAGTTCTGCAGAACGTATAAGCTATTTTTCTAAAATGAGGCCGGTAAATAAAGCCTTCCATACGGGTACAGCTTTAAAACTGTAGCATTTCATGTCTAGTTTAATGTTTTACAGGATGCCAAACAGCAAACATTACAATTTGACTAATTGGCATTTTATAATGAACCTGATTTTATTACAACTGAAATGCACTTAGTGCGATTATTTAACCAGAATGTGGACCTGATATCATTTAGATTTGTTGCTCTGTAGAGCGCTTGAGGTGACGTGTTGTCTACTTTACAAAATAATTGAATTTAAACCAAAATAATTATTGGGTTTTCATTTCTCTTTCTCCGTTTTCTTATTTGTTGCATTTTTTTAAAATCCAGGCAACTTTTAGGTTTCCATAAAACTGTTCACATTTTGAGTGTCTTCCCATTGAAATGTCCTAAAAGGGTGTCACTATCTTCAATTTAAATGGTATCTTGTCTTTCCCTCTAAAAACACCTATTTGAATATTTCTATACAGACATTTTACAAACTTATACACATTGTAGAAAATCCCTGCTGACACCAACCAGAACAACCCTTGTATGCTGAGGTCTGTATTCGGAAACAACTGTTTCATATGACATGTAATCCCGTTAATAATACAGAAATCTACATTGCTAGCTCATGCCTTTTATTATAGATGTCCTCAGCCACAAGCAACAAGTGGCAATTATTTTCTTTTTGTATGATACAGCTGGCCCAGCTCCTCAGCTATGCTCTCCGCTCCGTTATTTGTGTCCAGAAATGTTGGCCGAAGTGAGCAGGAGGCATTTTGGAATCAGTGAAGTGTTGCAGCCCCTCTGTGCAGACACCGACCCTTTGATTCCGTGTCTGCGTTTAGCCGCCGCTTTTATTTGCAGTGTTTGTTTGATGTTACTTTAGCAGAAAGAGACAGACACCATTGAGTAGTGGCAGCGCTGTTCTGCGGAGCACCATTCACGCCTGCTGTAGAGCGCTCAGAGTCAAACACAACCAGGGTTGGCCATTGTTTACCAGTGGAACTAATCACCCTCATGGCACCTCCATAAATCCCCCTCCCTGTTGACAGTGATTGGAGTGTACCTATGTGTGACCATAGACAATACAAATGTGCCAAAGGCAAATAGAATAGGGGTGCACTGAGGCAATATTTAGCTTGGCCAGATGGCCACTTGCATGCAGCCGGCTTCTTGGGCCTCCACATCTGCTCCTTCTGATGTGCCAGCAGAGTGTCTTAGCTTTACTTTGTGGTGTTTTCCTGTGCAACCGCTTTGCCCCTCCTTATAATAATGCCTCCCCAATTTCTGTTTGAAGGCTCCCTTCCCTTGAACAGAGGCAGGCTGCTAGGAAAGCTCCACTCCTCTGATTTCTTTATCTCCTGGTCTTGAATCAGATTCCAGCTTGTGGTGTGGTCCGATTGCATCATCAGTCCACACACAGAAGCTTGCTATTGCAGCTGTTTAATATAAATTCCCTTCAAATTTCTTCGTCCAGATGGTTTATTTTTACAAACAATACACAGGGCTGCATCCTACTGAGCTCCATTCCCACCTCGTTGCTGTTTAACTACAGAAAGAAAGGCAGGCTGTGCACAGATGGTCCAGTGACACAAACAGGCTTCAATAATAACACATATATATATATATTAGTATGGATATATAGACAGTCATTTCCAAAGATTTCTGTTCATGCACGAGCAGATGAATGTGCTGAAAAAGAGAATTATTCTTATATTTATTATTTTTATAGATTACACACCTGTTTGTCATAGATCAAAGTGTCTCACTTATTTCCAGATAAAATTTATACAAGATAAAGTTAATTTGGCAGAGATTTCTGTTTATTAAATCTTTTTTTTTGAAGCACAACGCAATTAATGTTCTAGCAAAATATCTGTTACAAGAACTTCTTAATCTTCTACGGGAACTTCTACGTCCCAATCCTCACCTGGTCATGAGCTTTGGGTAATGACCGAAAGAACGAGATCGCGGATACAAGCGGCTGAAATGAGTTTTCTCCGCAGGGTGGCCGGGCTCAGCCTTAGGGATAGGGTAAGAAGCTCGGACATCCGGGAGAGACTCGGAGTAGAACCGCTGCTCCTCCATATCGAAAGGAGCCAGTTGAGGTGGTTCGGGCATCTGGTCAGGATGCCTCCTGGACGCCTCCCTCGGGAGGTGTTCTGGGCATGTCCTGCCGGCAGGAGGCCCCCAGGTCGACCCAGGACAAGCTGGAGGAAATGCATCTTCAGTTTGGCCTGGGAACGCCTGGGCGTCCCAGCTGAGGAGCTGGTGGACTTGGCCGGGGAGAAGGTGGTCTGGGCTGCCCGACTTGGAATGCTGCCCCCGCGACCCGGACCCGGATAAGCGGAAGAAGGCGAGGCGAGAACTTCTTAATTAAGAGATCCTTTAGTTTTCCTAATGAATTAAACATTAGTCAGACCCTCCGGGAATTTGCTATCGCAACTATTAACGCAAATTCAACCATTAGCCGCAAAAAAATTTCGGCCTTGCAATTTTCACCAATCACTGCAACTTTTCCCACAAATTTGACCAATCATCTTAGAGTTTGTTGTATTTCACCTTCTTCTTCGACCAATCACTGCCACTCTGATCAGTTTTGACCAGTTCCCGTAGCCTCCAGCTGTGTTTACGTCTGGTTTTTGAGCCAAGCTGCTAAACGCCGGTCAGTTTTCATCAGATATTACGGCTAAAATACGAGCAGGTCAATTCCCAAATTATCACATAATGTCTGTTTCTGAGACGAGTGCTGAAAGAGACGAGGTGAGTTGTTTAATGTTTGTATTTGGACAATGTGAGAAAGTATATTTAAAAAGAGCTTATCTGTGTCCTAAACTGTGTGCTTTGCCAGCGGTTTAGCTATTATGTGAGAAATTTTGAAATAAATAGGACCATCAGCGTTAATATGAATTCCGTTGAACGTTATACATTTTTTAAACGTGATTAACCACGTGACGTTTGTATTCAGCGTGCATGAGGAACCTCTTCTCCTTTCTAAATTCTTCCTGATGAACCAGTGAACCTTTGAGGTGAAACTCTGAAAGTGAAAGTAAAGTGAGTCGCTCACGCTGTAACGTCTGAGTGACGCTGAGGCAGGCTCAGCGTTGTTGTCATGGAGATTATGGCATCTTGTCTTCATTTTGTGATGACAGCATGCATACAGTGTGTGTGTGTGTAAAGAGGTTAACTGTGTATGCATATAAACAAAATTAAACCTTAAACAAAACAAAAAATGCTTGACCACAAATGTTTGAAAAATGTGCAGCAAAATCAGTGATTTTAGGCTGCAACTATCGCAAAAAACCTGCAACTTCCTGGAGGGACTGATTAGTTGGGCTGTAAGAAAATATCGATACGGCAATACATCACAATATTTTCTGTCACAATATCGATATCGTGATATCCGCATCGCAATATTTGCCATATTGAAATTTAAAGCAAACTATCAATTTTTATTTTATTAAAATAAATTAAAAAATGGAACATTAATGATGGCAGAAATTTTTGTAGTAAAATTAAAAGTATGACCGCTAGTTGGTGGCTGTTTTCACCTTCTTCTTTTTTAAAGTTTTTAAAATGCTGTGACAGTTTTTCAACTCTTAAATTATGTTTTAAAAATCATAATATATGGTCTTACTCATAGTATCGCATTACAGCGCAATATATCGTATCGTCTGCCATGTATCACGATACATATTGTATCGCCAGATTCTTTGATATTGGCTTTTTCACCGATATCCGATATTGTCTAACTCTTAATTTACGATACCGATATAAACCGATACCGATATAAGCGTGGTAGACCTCATTAAAAAAAAGACAAACACAGTATTTAATGCAAGGTGTGCCAAATAAATAGAAAATATCTCTAAAACTAAACATCAGATTTGTTATATTTTGACATTTTTTGAGAGAGGAGAAGTAGCCGAACAGTTTGATGTATAATATGTGTACGGTATGTAAAGGTCATGTGTGTCATCATTACAAAAACCAATACCGATATTGCCAATATTGGCCGATATCGAAAAACTGATACCGATACCCATCCCTACTACTGATTAGTGTGTTTGAACACTGAAACGTTAATCAGATCGTGTTAGCTAAAGCCAGTTTACCACAGAGCTGTTGGACAACTAGACAAAAAATTGCTAAAATGTAGTTGCAAAGTGAATTCATCCGAACATTTTTGCACTTGTCGAACTTTGAATGGACTGCATCGTTTGCATGTCACATTTTTCCTGTTGCAACTTCGCCACAAAGCGTCTTAATTATACTTTAATTTGTTTGCAATTTATTCAAATGTTATTTATATATTTGTCTTGCTTGTCTCACACCTGGAATATCATTTACTTCAGTCAGTAATTTACCTCTATAGATCTCCAACTTCTCCCAAAGTTGTCTCACATTTCTTGCACTTTCAGACTCATGGGAACTCATCTGAGAAGGATTCCAGACCCTCCAGCAAGTTGACACTATTTTCAGAGGAAATTTGCTTGGCAGTTTTTAAAAGCATCTTTAAAATTCCAGCAACACGAGAGCGAGGCCTCACGACTCCTTCAAGAGACTAGAGAATCTCTGCAAATGAATTGAGATATTTTGTAAACTCCTTTGAGAATTGTGTTCTCTATTGGCGCATTCACATCTGGGTCGGCTCGGTCTGGTCAGGGTATTTGTTTTCATATCTGGGTCACGTGCATTTCCCGGGCCGAGCCAACCCGGATGTTTTAGACCTACTCCTCGGTGGTCCGACTGGGGCTGAGCTGACCCAACACACCCACTGCGAACTGAGTGGCCGGCCGAAGTCTCTGCTGTCAAGACAAACTAAATTATTCAGTTTCAAAAAATATTTGAGAAAACAAGAGAAGTGAATCCCAAAGATGACTGAATCTCTTCAGAGTATGAACATTAATAAATCAAAAATGTTTGCTGTGTAACAATAAAATGCATCCCTTAGCTTTGAGTCATTGCTTCTATTTTAGACAGTGTTTTTTCAGTGTAGGTTTTGTACCGACCCCCACCTTTACTCCTCCTCAGGCCTTACTGCCACATCCACTGCACATCCTCCGCTCCCTTCCGGGCCCCAAGCTCTGGAGCTTCACAAAGAGCCCTAACAAGAGAAAAGAAAGAGCCAGTGCCACTTGGACGGGATTACATCCTAGTAAGATTCTTCAGTCCTCTTGGCCAGCCGCCCCTTAACCCTCCCCTTCCCTGATTAGAAAGTGAGCAGGGAAAGGATGGCTGGGTACAGAAAAAGGCTCCACACATGTCCAATGAAGTGTTTCACTGTTGTGTGGAGTAGACTTGCTGAGAGTCCTGTTGTTTATGTCTTATCAGTAATCCTTCCACTGCATATACAAGCTTAAGCCAAAATAACCTCTTAAGTTCAATTACTTCTCTTCATTTAGCCAAATATATTTTAGTCTCACTGAAATCCTGGATCTCTTTGGGGTGCACGTTAAAATACCTCTAATGGTATAAATAAAAACATTCTAATTGTATTCATTTCTTTGTTCACACTAAGATCTAAAGACCAGCTGTTGCTATTTCTCTTTTGTAACCTAATCATTGATCATTTGAACTGTTATTCTTTGCCTCAACTGGAGGAGTTTAAGTATTGGGTTCTAATCTGCGAGTGATGTGAGATAAAGTGAGAGACAGGCCTACATATCTGATGGATCAAGGGTTCTAAGGTGTTTTTTGGGCTGAAGGAACTGAACCGATAAACAAAGCTCTGGGTTCACTGGTTGGTCTTTATTCCAACCCTCACCTACAAACCAAACCATGTAGATGAAAGAACAAAATCCCAGATTCAAGCAGCTGAAACGGGTTTCCTCTGTGTGTTCCTGAGCTCAGCCTTAGAGATACAGGGTGAGGAACTCCATCATTTGAGGAGAACTCAGAGTGGAGCTGCTCCTCGCTGAAAGGAGCCAGCTGAGGTGGTTTTGCTTCCTGGTCACCTTCCTTTGGAGGTTTTCTGGACACGTCCCAGAGACCCGTCTGGTCTGGTGTTGCCCTGGAACCCCCCAGGAGGAGCTGGAGCGTGTCACTGAAGGATGTCTGGGTTTCCCTCTTGGACTTCATGACCCAATGATGGATGGATGGATGAAACTCAAGGAAACTGACTGAACATCAGCAGGTTTCAACACAGAATCCTGTTCAACTCCTTTTGATGAAATATTACAGTAACATCACTTTATCAATGGCAATAAAATAACATTATTCCGGGATCAGACTTTATCACTTTTCTTTGAATCTGAAATCTTTCCGAGTTTAAGTTTGAAACAAAACTTTGATCTCTTTCAGGAGCTGAAAATCTTTAGATTTTACGACCTGACCAGTGACCCTGGAGGACAGAACACTGACTCCTCATGAAGAGAACAGGCTTTATGCACAGAGTGCTTAGTAGAACTTCCGGTTTAAAATTACCTCGCGGGACCATTTCCGGTTCCGTTTGAAACGTGAAGATTTCCAGAGTTAGAGTGCATTTCCAGCTAAAGATATTGTTTATAATCAAAACGAGTGATAGTATAGTATAGTACAGAATGATATATATATTATAACACTAAGAAATGAAGCCATCATTAAAAGTATCAGCGACGGGAAGCCTCGACAGCTGAACACTGCTGTGTTCCGTTGTGTACCGCATCAGCTGAATAGAATTCATCAGTCCGTTTCCACACATTTCCACTGAATAAATAACTACAAAAAGGAAGGATTGTGAACTTAAGAAGAGAAAACGTGATCATTTCTAACCACACCGTGTCTGCAGTCCACATTTTGAGTCAAAGAGCCGAGTGGACGAGGCTAAAGAAGGAGGCTAAAGGAGGAGGCGCGGCGCCGTTCGTGTGTTATTTCACTGGAACAACTATTCTTTTGGTGAATGAAGACTTGGTGTTTGATAACGTAGAGCTAGACCAGAGAAAGGTGAAAGTTGGTAAGCAGTTGGAGCCCACGATCACGGCTATGTAGATTTGTCTCACAGTTTTTTGATGATGGAAGCTACGAGCTAACGCTGTTAGCTTCAATTTCATGAATAAAGCTGGTTATATACAGCTTAAACACAGCTTATACACAGACGTCTGTGTGTTTTTCAAAAATCCGGTGGACATCGTCTACCGTGATGCGCGGCAGGTCTTAAAAAAAAACGTGTAAATAATTCAATTTGGTCCGGTCTGCCATTGGAATGCATTGAGCCAGAGGATAGGGGGGTGGCTTATCCTGACCAGGAAGTGACCGTAACCCTATTCAGCTGAGAAAAAAGAAAACAGGAAAAAAATGTAAATACATAAAAAATAAAAAAAGATTAAGCATGTAGCTCATTTCCAACATTTAAATACACATTTTCCTTAGTAACTGTACCAGATTATATATATTTTGTAATTAAATGACATAAACCCTGACTCCTGCTCTCATATTTGACCGTCTCGTCTAATCTCCACACTTTTACTTCTTTCCTTCCTTGGGTTTGACTGTGCACATTTCACGCTGTTGTAAAAGCATTTGCATAAAGGAAGACTTGTGTCAGTGTACTTGTTTGTGATGCACAACTGCTGAGGATGAGTGATGGCCTCTGTAATCCCCCTTCCCCCCTTTTTCATGCCACCTGAGCCCCATGGCCCTCCAGCAGTGGAGGAAGGGGTCAGGTGACAGGTGGGCTAAAACCAGTAGCTCCAGAGTAAATGATGCATGCCCCAGGATGGGTGGAGAGGAGGCAGCGTGCCATTAAAGAAGAGTCAGGGCTGCCATTCTGCTGATGGGGATGTTTAGAGGTTTGGGTCACCTGGCTGAGGCCGCTGTGATGAGGACGTGACATTTGATGAAAAAATAAAACACGTAAAAAGTACGACCAACACCAGGGCGGTCTATTTTTGTTGAACTGGTGGATAAAGACAAAAAAAACCTTGCAGAAATCCATGCTCTGGGTTGATGTCTCCACTTTTTGCCATTTACTTTTATTTGCTGTTTCAGCAGGTGCAAGAAATGAGTTGTTTGTGTTTATGGGAAGACTCTATTGTTTATAGAGCTTGTGTCAGTGCAACAACCTCGGAGCTGAGAGAGGCCAGGAGAAATACCCCGTAGTGTGGGGGATTCTGGCGTCCTCCTTCATTGTTCTCCAGAGCCAGGGAGGCAGCTGCTTGTTCGCGCCGCCAGGTCTCCCCTCAGCCAGGCCCCGCAGCTCTTCTCCGCTCTCCTCTGGAGCTAAACTAGGGACAGACGAGGCCTGGAACTTCTCCGTTGTCTACATCACAGCCAGGACAGCAGCCGCCAATTCAGCTTGCCAGCCAGCCAGGCAAACCCACTCCCCGGGCTTTGCTCCCAGCCAGGCCCTTTCCGTGGTGCTCCACTGCACAGTAATTGAAGCCTTGCACTGGAATACATTTAAACACCATAACAGGAAACTGGTGTGAATAAAACTAACTTCTAAAGAAGATGCAAGACTTTCTTCGAGGTAAACTCGGACTCCGAAGAAACTCACCTCTCCGTCTTCCCAAAATCACAACTGCAGGCCAACAAATTTCATTACAACAATCCTAAAGTTCTCCGTTTTAGAGGCTTGTAATTATTCCACTCTCAGATGTGGTTGAGTTGTGAAAGGCCGTAAATCAACAGAAGTGGGAGAACCGGGCCTGGAGCTCCTTCTCTCCCTCCTCATCCCTCTCTCCAACACCTCACTGTCCACCTCCTCCTTCAGCCACCTGCAGATACAGAGGGCGGGACGTGGATCTACAGAACATGCTCATCAGTTCATATCCGAGCCTTTTTTACTCATCAGCTAACGATAAGTGGCTCTTCGGTTGCAGAGTCTTGCTAAAGGCCAGCTTTTGCCAAGTGGTTCATGGTGGAGAGAGAGCCGACAGACAGCTGAGTGCTACCTGGGCCCAGGTTTGTCTGACTGCCTGTAATCAGCTTCTTTAAATGTTCCAGCCAGTAATTGGTCGGTATAGCCCCAAGATAGCAATCAAAGAGATGCTTAGCTCCGTGCTCTCCCTCTCCTCTTTTCTTCTTCTTCTTCTCCTTTTCCTCCACCACACCAGATCTTTTTCCAAGACGCTGCAGAGAGAAGCATCTGTTTTTTAGCGTTTGAGGGAGGAAAATCAATTCAAATTGAACTAATGGCAAAACTGATATTGCTTTGAAGAACGCCCCTCCACCTCCCCGTCTCCCCCGTCTCTGCACTGGTTGCATTTTCCCTCCGTTCTCTGTTCTCTTATCTTTCAACAATTACAAGAGCAGTCTAATGGCTCTTTTAAGTTGCCTGCCAGCTGTATTTGCAAAAAAAATAATGTCTTCTTCTTCGTCTGTGAGCGTGCGTAGCGGCGTAGGGCTTCGTTCTCCCGTGGCTGATGTTTTTCTTCTGATGTCATGATGATCAGGCTGTTTGTCTGGGCACAAGATGTGAGTGAATCTCATGATGTCGCATCAGACCTGTCAGCCATCAGAAGGTACCGAGCAGCGTTTGATGTACAACTCCTCATTTACTAAACTAGTAATTCAGCACCTAATGGGGAGCCAACCCATTAGTCTATTGTTCAACCAGACAATTGCTGCAAAGCAGTTTGAAAATCAACATTTCTGGTTATAGTTTAACAAATGTTGCTGTCAGTTCATTGACTTTAAATTAAAAATACTAGGCATAATTATTGATCCCTTTAAATAATATCATTATTGTTCATGAAAGTCTATTCCCTAGTTAACATAAACATAACAATCCCATGTAGATCTATAGGTTTAGGTTGTCTTTTATGCTACAGGGTATCTGCAGAGTCTTGAAAAGTATTAAAAGGTGATAAATCAATTTTGGGAAATTCAAGACCCTTATAAAGTATTAAAAAGTCTTATCACGGCTTTATAAAGTCTTACATTTTGGAATGAAAAAAATCTGAATTTGACGTCCAACAGTTTGAGTCCCAAAAACATCGTAAACGTGTGAATTTAGTCATTTTTATTTTTAAAAAGAGCGGGAAACAAAGGGTGCGTTAGTAATCCTTCTCTCAGAGCACCAGGGCGGGAGGTGCAGAAGTTTAAAAGCACAACGTACGCTCTGGTGTTCCCGGTGAGTATTACGAACACACCGAAATGTTAAGATGGAAGAGAATCTCGGTGAACGCTGCCGCATAACCAGAATGGCGGTGAGGTATTAAAAAATATTGAGACGGTCTTGAAAAAGTCTTGAAAAGGTTTTGAATTTACAAGATTCCTGCATATACCCTGTGCTACTTTGCATCTAAAAATCCAGCAAAAACTTCATAAATTCTGACATTTTTAGTTGTTTTCTGTGCATGAATCCTATTCTATACATAATATAAGGTTGACAATAAAAGCATTTAATAATTAATTATGTTTTTTGGTGAAGACGTAAGAAAACACCTGCAGTTATGGCTCCCTGCTCCTCTCCGTCCACACACCCACTCCTGATTCCAGACCAGCTTCTCCCTTTTAAGGAAGTTCTCCAATTGTTCTTTAAGAATTTGAAACTGAAGTTTTAATCATTGGTCCTGAGGCTCGGAGAGAAAAGTCCCTTCATAAATTACAGTCTTTGTCTTTTAATCCTTCAGCACAAATCAGGAACCTGGGCGTTCTCTTTGATTCTGAGCTATCTTTTATTCCACACATTAAATATGCAGTCAAAACCGGATTTTATCATTTAAAGAACATAGCCAGAGTCCGCCCTATTCTCTCTCGAGACAACACTGAGATTTAAATGCATTTTATTTCTAGTCGTTTAGACTATTACAATGCTCTGCTTTCTGGTCTTCCAATCTGTCCAGCCTTCAGCTGCTACAGAACTCTGCTGCCCGTGTGCTGACCAAGACCAGGAAGCAGGAGCATATTACACCAGTTTTAAAATCACTGCATTGGCTCCCAGTGTGTTTTAGGATTGATTTAAGATTCTTTTACTGGTTTTTAAATGTCTTAATGGTCTTGCTACTACTTTTAACTTATGAACCTTCAGGTCCTCCGGCACTGGTCTGTTAACAATCCCCAGAGTCCGAACACAGACCTGTGGAGCAGCCTCTTTCCAGTATTATGGCCCCCGTCTGTGGAATGGTCTGCCGGGGGACCTGAGGGCCGTGGAGAGTGGTGATGTTTTTAAGAACAGGCTCAAGACCACATCTCCTGACCTGGTTCTTCTGTGCTCAGTCCAGTGTTATCTAGTCACTTTTACTATTATGTTTGTATTTAAAAGTGTGTGTGTGTGTGTGTGTGTGTGTGTGTGTGTGTGTGTGTGTGTGTGTGTGGGGGGGGTACTGTTTTTATTTTTATGAAATTGTTTTACTTTTTTGGTTTTAAATCTGTATAGCACTTTGAGCTGCCCCTGGCATGAACAGTGCTTTATAAATAAAATTTGATTGATTGATTGATTGATTGATTGATTGATTGATTGATTGATTATCAGCGTTTGAGGTTTTGCTGTTAAACAACAACTGTTTAGACAGAAACCCATTATGAAAACTGTTTAGTGATACCAGTTTGATGAATTTACTAGTTTGATGAGTTTTACAAACACTTGATGATGTAATGATGACAGCGTCATCGGTATTTAATTCAAAAAGTGGCAAAAATAATCATTTTCTCTTCTGGTTTAGCGATCAGCGCAGCAGCATCCAGCGTGTGGGATCAAATCTCCTCATCACTTCTATCATGAAGCTCCTTGGTGTGAAATGTCTGCTGGTTTTCATTTTTCTCTTCATACATTTGTAGATTTTCTCAGGTTTTTCCTCCCACGATCCAAAAGCATGTGTGGAATGTTAATTGGTGACTCTAAATTGGCCCTAGGTGTGTGTGGGTGTGGGTGTGAAGGTTTTTGTCTTTGTGTGGCCCTGTGACGGACTGGTGACCTGTCCAGGTGTGACCCCCACCTTTCAACTATCAAGCAGGTTTTTAAAAAATTTAACTAAATGAAAGAATAAATCTCGACCGGAAAAGGGTGGCTGGCCAACTCCGGGTCAGGAGAGAGGTCCTACCCCAAGTGGAGGAGACGCTGAACCGGTCTGTCGTGGTGAAGAAGGAGCTGAGCCAGAAAGCAAGGCTCTCGATTTACCTGTTGATCTACCTCCCAATCTTCACCTATGATCATGAGCTTTGGGTAATGACGTTCCAGCTGAGGATCTGGTGGACTTGGCCGGGGAGAGGATGGCCTGGGATGCCCGACTTGGGATGCTGCCCCGGTGACCCGGACCCGGATAAGCGGAGGAAGGTGAAGCGAAAGAATAAATCAATAAAACTTCATTTAAATTCCTCACACATCGACAGTAAAGTCCTTAAAAACAGTTGAGTCAATCGGCTAACTCATACCAACCATGTGACTTCATGTCAGCTGATTTTGGAAAACCCTAAAATATTTCATTTTTCTTATTTAAGCACAATGTACAGGTGAGCTTTTGGCAGAGCCGTTCTGTGTTGATGTATGACACTGATGTTGTTTTACTCATGTTTTTTTTTTTTAACAAAAAGTGCTTATTCAGCTAGTGGAACAGCTAGCTATAGTGGATGCAAATTACAAAATTTTCAAATTAAATTTTAAGAAATTTACTTTCCATTTTCATCGTCAAAGCTGCTGATATCAGGCATGTTTTATTTTTCTATTTCAAAGCAATAAAAGGCATTTTTGTCTTTTGAATTCAAAACTTTTTTACAATCCAGTGATAAAATATTGTTTGCATGTTGTATGCATGAAGATGGATCTGGGTGTTCTTTTGAATATCCTGTGAAATATTTAGAAATTTCTAAAACATTGAGACTAAATTGTGACATAAAAATTTGCACAATAATCACAAGATGCTTGTTATTACATCATACGATGTAATCAGGCCTAAGAAGTTTGATGGAATTAATGTGAATCCAACTGAAATTTTGCATATTTCTTGCAAATTACTGTTTCCAACAAGTCACCAGCAGCCACAGCCCAGTGATACCAGTTCAAGCATGCTGGGAAAAGTGAAGCTGTTGTCTGTATTTAGGAGCCTGCTAAACAAAGGTCACCAGTTGGACTCTGTGAATAAGCTGAGTGGGAAAAAGCAAGCCGGTATTGTGTCTCGCTTTTCCCGTAACAAGTTGTTGACTCGCCCTCAGGCCCTCAGCTCTATAGTGGACTGTAGAAAACTGGAAATTAGGAGAATTTAGATCTGCTAAAAATGACCCTGCGTGCCAGTAAACCTTCTTTTTTTATGGCTTTAAAAGCAAAATGTTTTATTCATCCACTGGGTCAGACCAACCTGGAAGTGGAACCATTACCAGAGATAAAGAGACCAAACATCTGTTGTTAAATGCAAGCAGGCTGCAGTGTGACATGTTTGCAGTCTTGTCCTCTTTAGATGTTTGGCCTACAGTGATCCACTTCAAACACTTGGCTTGTGTTGCGCTCTCTCTCTCTCTCTCTCTCTCTCTCTCTCTCTCTCTCTCTCTCTCTCTCTCTCTCTCTCTCTCTCTCTCTCTCTCTCCTGCTAAAACCCTTTCTGGCTCCATCATCTCCCCCTGAGTCAGCGGAGCTCCAACACTGATAGCCTTTTCTCCTTCACTCCTTCATTCCTCGTCGCTGCATCTGTGAGATGTTTTCTTTTCTTGTTTTCTCCTTTCAGTTTCATCTTCCTGTTTTCAGTAACAACACAGATATTACGCGTCTCATTGTGTCACTTCCTGTCCTACCCACCAAGTTACCTCGAGATTCAGACGATCTCTCTGGCTCAGTTATGTGAAACAATCTGATTTAGATCCTATAAGTTCTATTTTAACAAGTCATGCACATTATTAAAACAGTGAAACGATAAGAGCATAATGTTTGTACCTCGTGGCTTTAGAGCAAATCCTTCACCCTAAAGCTTTGTGTGTGGTTACATATTACAGCCCCTTCCTTCCTGATAATGCGATGGATTTACACAGTAACTACAGGGTTTTTCCTGCGTTCAAATTTGCGTGGCGACCGCCTCCAGCTAATGTTGTGCCGCCCCAGCCTGATTTCACTCTGCCCCCAGCTGATGTTATTTTAACTGCAGTTGCAGCGTTGCGCCACTATAGGGGCGCTGTATCAGCAGCGGTGCACCGGAAAGCGCTAAAACAGCTGCAGAAAAAGATCAAAAATAGCTTTTCCCGCTAGTTGGTGCTATGTAGGGCTGGGCACCGAAACACGGTACTGGTCTGGTACCGACCGAAAGCCATCGGCAGGTACTGGTACCAAAAAAACACGGTACAGACTCTGGTACTTTTACTATGAAATGCCCTGTAAATGACCCGCTTCATTTGCTCACTGGTGATGCTGCACGGGTGGAGACAGGTGAGACGGAGGAACAGAGAGAGCCCCTCCCCTCCCTTTCAAAATAGTTAGCGTAGCGAGTTTTGGGTTAAAATTTTCAAAAAACTCTAAAGTTCGGCTGCATTTTGGAAAGGTAAACGGGAACAGGGCAAAATGCAACATATGCTATAAGAGTTGTGCAGCGAAAAACAGGAATTCCAGCAATTATTGACTCTCAGTTTCCAGCCTCTGCTGTATCCGAAGGTGTGTGAGGGGAAGACAGTGACATAACAGAAAGTTCCCGAGGTGAGCAATAAATACCGGTAATAGCCTCGTTTCCACTATCGGAACTTTGGGGTAATTTCTGTGAGGGGGAAAATGACCGGGACATTCCTGTGGCTCGGTCCTCTCAGCTGTTGTGTCTCCATTACAGCCCCCACCTTTCCGGAACTTTTGTAAGACGTCAGCATCGACGTCACTGACAAGCGTAAAGGCGCCAACAGACAAAGAAGTGGAGAATAATAAATAGATCAACAATGGACGAAGAAGCGATGGTTGCTGCGTATTTCGCTGTTTTTATACACAGTGATGGAGTGCTGAACAGAAGGACGAGTATACTTCATGACGAACTAATCCAACCTCGAAGACACGGTCATTTTGCAAGCTCCGACAACAACACACAGGTAATTTATCTCGGCGCGGTCTGCTTTCATCATTTTCCTTCATCCCACAACCAATCAGCACGAGTTAACCACATTTCCCACTCCGGGAATCTATCGGGCCGATCCGAGTACCTGCCCCTGATCAGGGACTCCGTTGGTCCCTGAGGACGGCCCTCTTGAAATTCCCCGCATAATGGAAACAGTCGCGCACCGCAAAGTTCCGGTAAAATTACCCCGAAGTTCCGACAGTGGAAACGGGACTAATAATAGTAAATGTATAAATATGCCACAAAACGATGGTTTATACATTTTTTTTTAAATAAAAAAAAAGTTTAATACTTATTATTTGTTTTTTTTATCTCAGAATTACACATATAGGTACCAAAAAAAGTACCGGTATCGAAAACTAGGTATCGTTAAAGTAAAGTCAACTTCCACCTTAGACCTTTCTTGAAGAGACTAAAGGCACCAGACTTTACTAACTAAACTAAGACAAATTCACAGATGTAAAATATGAAATGACCATAAAACTAAAATTTAAAGTAAAAACGAACCATTATTTTGTGACTTTATTGCAGATTTATCATATTTTAAGTATCGGTTCATGGTGTCTGTTAACTTTAACCGATACATGTACATTAGACCGTATCAGGGCTGATACCAGTATCGATGCATCCCTAATTAGAACGCTTAACTAAAAAATATTTTGCCTTTAAAAAGTGAGGCAGTTGAATGCACAGAGTATGCATGTGCATGTGGTCAGGATGGGACCACCTCTGCCTCAATCTGAGCCAGGAAAAACCCTGAAACTATGTTTAATTACAGGGTAAAAAATGACCCAACTTTGTCTCCTTATTATAAGAATTTCATCACATTTTACCTTCTATACAGTTTGATTTCCCTCCACTTGCTCTTCTGACTCCTGCGAATCACCTGAGACACGTGTTCTCTAGAATGTCGTATTTTCGAACATGTCCAGAATTGAAGTGACATCAGAGTACGGCCCCTGAGACTAATGTGAAGAAACCTTGCAAACATTTTGACACCTTTTTAGGAAATTCTTCAACTACCATTCATAATTTGTTGCCGACAGTTGGAGCGCGGCGACATGCTGCCTTTACTTTTCGTCTACATTCCCTGCTCCGTCCTCAGAATGCTCAGCCATGTTTCCTCTTTAACTGTGTAAATTATTCTGCAGCTACAGCAGCCATACATTCTCCCCACGTAGTGGCATCACCGGTGATGTGCCTTTAATTTATGGCTGCAGGATGTTCAAAGTTTTAATAATATTAAGGTAAAATCATGACAGGTCTTGCCTTGCCCGAGTGATGGATGAAGATCGGACCAAGCAATTGCAATTCAGAGCGTGACAAGACGCTGGCAGCAAGCAGCTTTATACTTCTGCACTCCTTTGCAGGGGACTGAGGGCGTGAGAGCAGAGCCAGAGGACCTTCATGAATTATAGATATAAGGTTGAATGATAAGGGTTAAAGCCATGTGAGTAATGGATGGACAAGACAGGAAATAGTTGTCTGATGCTTCATTGTCCCTCTGTCTCGATGCTCAAATTGATTATTTGTGCAGTGTTGGGAAAAAAGAGGTTTTGTGTTAGCAGGAAAAAGTTACCCGTCGACGTCAGCTGATAATAAGTTAGGAGGCAACATAAAGTTACTTTGGTTCTATTTAACAGTTATGAACTTATAAATCACAAATGTGAAGTTATTTGACTCAAAATAGAGGGGAAATGTTTTTTTTTCTTTCTCAAAAGCTTCCTTTCTCACAAATTCTGCACCTGCTTTTTGTTTACAACTATTAGGGACAAACTGTGAAAGAAAAACATCTGCAAGGATTCTCAGTTTCCTCGTGTGAGCTGCAGGACTTTGCTACCACCTCACAGGACTTTTATACATTCATTCCAAAAATGTTTTCTCAAACATTTAGAGTCAAAACAAGCACCTGGACTCCTTCTCAACTTCTGCAGCAATAAAACTGTAAATCAAGTTTGAGTAAAATAGAAACAAATTAAGACAATTTAGGACTAAATTGTGAGAAAGTTTGCTGGATTGTTGTTTCCATTTGCATCAAATACTCCACTTGACCTGACTACACTGCAAAAACTGATTTCTAAGAAAGTAAAATTGCCTTGTTTTTAGACATTTTGTCTTATTTTTTGTCTAAAAAGAAAATATATTCTTACAGCCCTACTTGAAATAGGCCAAATCTTCTTAAATATGGTCACATTTTCTAGATTTGAGCAAAAAAATATCTGCCAATGGGGTAAGCAAAATTTGCTTGGCTAGATTTCTTAAAACTAGCAACATTTTTTTGCATTTAGAACAATTCGCTATTTTTAAGGAATCTTAATGGATGGATGGATGGATGGATGGATGGATGGATGGATGGATGGATGGATGGAAGAACCATGGATGGATGGATGGAAGGACCATGGATGGATGGATGGATGAAAGGACCATAGATGGATGGATGGATGGATGAAAGGACCATGGATGGATGGATGGATCATGAATGGATGGATGGAAGGATGGATGGATGGATGGAAGGACCATGGATGGATGAATGGATGGAAGGACCATGGATGGATGGAAGAACCATGGATGGATGGATGGAAGGACCATGGATGGATGGATGGATGGATGGATGAATGAAAGGACCATGGATGAATGGATGGATGAAAGGACCATAGATGGATGGATGGATGGATGAAAGGACCATGGATGGATGGATCATGGATGGAAGGACCATGGATGGATGGATCATGGATGAAAGGACCATGGATGGATGGATGGATGGATGGATGGATGGATGGATGGAAGAACCATGGATGGATGATGGATGGATGGAAGAACCATGGATGGATGGAAGAACCATGGATGGATGGATGGATGGATGGATGGATGATTAATTAGTGGTGGCCATCTTGGATAGGACTGACTCAAAAGGTTAATCAGTTGTTCATCCATTGAAGATTTTCTTCTAGCAAATTGTTCTAAATGCAGAAAATTTTGCCAGTTTTAAGGAATCTAGCCAAGCAAATTTTGCTTACCCCATTGGCAGATTCTTTTGCTCAAATCTAGAAATTTTGACCATATTTAAGAAGATTTGGCCTATTTCAAGTAGGGCTGTAAGAATATATTTTCTTTTTAGACAAAAAATAAGTCAAAATGTCTAAAAACAAGGCAATTTTACTTTCTTAGAAATCATTTTTTGCAGTGTATAAATTCTACTGTGAGTGTTTACATACCAATTCAGTGATTTCAAGTGAAAATTTGCATATTTTCTATCAAATTTGTGTCTCCCAGTGAGATTCTGGCAAAAAATGCAAATCCCACAAACTAAACCCAGATCCTTTATGATGCTTCCTGTCATTTAAAGCCGTAACGTGAACCATGATTTCACTTTTTGCTTTTGATCTTGGTGAACTTTGTGCCAAAGCACATCTATAATACATGGAATTAAACATTGCATTCTGTTCTAATGAACCACTTGTTGGAGGAGCATTGATTTGCAGACATTAAGCCCGTGCTCAGATAAGATAACACGGAGCATTCTCTAATCTAGCTCTGTCCTACTTCACACTTGACCAGATGGAGATGTTTTTTTATCACTGAAAGAGGAGAGAGAGGAGAAAAAATCTCTTTAAAAATTAATACATTATTTACACCCACCAATGGCTTAGCGCTCAGTGTAAATCAGGTCCACAGCAGGCTCTGCTGAGTCCCTCCTAATGACTTCTGAAACATATGCTTTTTTTAATCTTTCTCTTTTTCTTCATTGCCTCATTGCAGATCAGGGTGCTTTTTCTCCTTTTAAGCCTTTATTAAACCATGCAAACACACACACACACACACACACACATTGGGATTTACATTGTGTCATTTCTACAGTGATTAGAACATTTTCCTGAAGACGAGTCAAGGAAAAATCCAGCCCAATTCACCCAGTTTTTCTTCCTTTTCACTCAAGGAGCAGATGAAGCAGGTGGTGTTTAGCTAGAACCTGTTTCCAGAACCCAAACTGCTTCCATTGTCCACAAACACCAGATAAAGTCAGTCAACAAGGCCATTGTTAGATGTAACTTAAAGAGTGTCTGTTGGCAGATTAGCACCTGAGATTTAATACAAAGGTTGGTGACAAACAGAACAATGAGGCTCAGGCTGACTAGGTAACGGGGACCGAACTCATGACGTGGACATTTGGTTTTGTGGCTCCAAACCGACAAACAGAAGGATTTGAGAACGAATGAGCCGACCACTTCACCATCAGTTAGCAAACAAACAAAAAAAAGAAGGAGGGGAAACAATGCACACTGTTTGTGGTTAGCAGCAGGGAGGAGAGGGAAAAGACCCGCCACTTCCTCTGACAGAATGTGAAACGAAGATCATCTTACGTTGATGAATAATGGAGTTTTATTTGTTTTGGTCAAATTATTAAAAGTAATATTATGTGTCTCCATGATGCCAGAAATTTTCAAGTAATCTTTTAGCTCTCGAGTACGTGCAGTAAATGAATTTTGGTTACTAACACGTAGGAGTTTTCTCAGTATTTGTAAAATTTAAGGAGTTGTTACAGTTTTGTGTTTCCTTATATTGATTAGCTGTCTATGAAGCCTTACTATATGGAGGGATGGATGGATGGATGGAGGGATGGATGGATGGATGGATGGATGGATGGATGGATGGATGGATGGATGGATGGATGGATGGATGGATGGATGGATGGATGGATCGTGGATGGATGGATCATGGATGGATGGATGGATGGATGGGTGGATGGGTGGAAGGATCATGGATGGATGGGTGGATCATGGATGGATGGATGGATGGATGGAAGAACCATGGCTGAATGGATGGATTGATCATGGACGGGTGGATCATGGATGGATGGGTGGATCATGGATGGATGGATCATGGATGGGTGGATCATGGATGGATGGGTGGATCATGGATGGAAGAACCATGGCTGAATGGATGGAAGGATGGATGGATGGATGGATGGATGGATCGATGGATGATGGATGGATGGATCGATGGATGGAAGGATCATGGATGGATAGATCATGGATGGATGGATGGATGGATGGATGGATGGATGAACCATGGCTGGATGGATGGAAGGATCATGGATGGATGGATGGATGGATGGATGGATGGATGGATGGATGGATGGATGGATGGATGAAAGGATCATGGATGGATGGATGGGTGGATGGGTGGGTGGAAGGATCATGGATGGATGGATGGATGGAAGGACCGTGGATGGATGGATGGAAGGATCATGAATTGATCATGGATGGATAGATGGATGGATAGAAGGATCATGGATGGATGGATAGAAGGATCATGGATGGATGGATGGATAGATGGAAGGACCATGGATGGATGATTAATTAGTGGTGGTGGCCATCTTGGATAGGGCTGACTCCAAAGGTAATCAGTTGTTCATCCATTGAAGATTTTCTGAGAGTTCAACAAAATGTCTAATGGTTCTGAGGCTATTTCACTTACAGACAGAGATGACGTCATCATTTTGAACCGATATATCTCATCAACTATGACATCAACTTTTAGCTCAATAGCTGCAAAACTGACTGAGTTGCAGCTAATATCTTTTAGTTGTGATAGCGTCTTAAACGTGGTTGACTTAAAGTGAATCGGTTATAGATGTGCAAATGATTCCTCTGAGAGTTTTATTAAAATCTATCAAATGGCATAAGCTAACACACACACACACACACACGCACGCACGCACACACACACACACACACACACACACACACATAAAGGCAAAAATCACTGGCTGTAACATAACTAAACTAAATTATAAAGAAACATTGTTTGAGCATTGGAAATGTAATGAAATATGTCGGTTACAGTTAGTTTTACACCCTGATAAACTGAGGCTGCTGTGACTCCAGCATAATGCTTTTTGAGTATGTTAAGAGGATACATTTAATTCAGCTAAAGAATAATTATTGAAAATGCTAGTCGGCAATCCTAATCTTAGGTCCAATCAAACGACGGGCCTTGGTCAGATTAAATCTACCCCCCACATCTCCATCTGCTTGAAGACATCTCTTAAAAAATACACATTTCCTTTAGAGAGGAGAAAACAGCAGGTTTAGATTTTGGCCTGCAGGACTTTGGACTTTAGTGTTAGCTGAATCAGGATGGATTACTGAGAGAGAGTCCTGGTCCTGGAACTGGAGCGAGTCTGCTCAACGACGACTCAGCAGCACAGATTTGCTAAAGGTTCTTGACCTGAACTTTTGAAGAAACAAGGAAGCAACCATTACAAAACTTATGGCTTTATGTGCAATCAGCTTGTACACTGCTTGGGTGGATTCTGTAATCCGCAGCAGTAAATTTGTGCTTCTGATGGAACGAGGGATTAATCAGGGGGATGGTGAAATTGGTGACATCATCAGACAACTCAGGTTGAGCTGGAAAGTTTTATCTGAGTCAAAGTACAATCACCTGTTTAGGTTGTTGGTCAGGATGAATAAATTGGGTGATTTGTTCTGTTTGTGGCAGACGGCTCAGCAGGAAGTTTGAATTAAAACTTGTCGGGCCCAAGTCCAGGTTTTAAGCATCTAAGCCCTGATGGAGGACAACTGGAATACATGCAGGTTCTGGACCAGTGCTGGTTGGACTGGGAGGGGATTGTTGGGGTCAAAGCTAGTAGCGGTAGAGAAGAATTCACATTACATAAGCTGAGCATGGAAATATTTTACTAATAATATATTATATGTTCATGTTAGCAGTTATGATGGTCCATATTTTGTATGATTGTTTCAGTAACAAAGCTCCATTTACAACAATAACAGGGTTCCTGCGGGGTCTTAAAAAGTCTTAAAAGCATTGAATTTATGAATGTGGAAATAATACCTTAAAAAGACTTGAAAAAGTCTTGAATTTTGGTATCTGGGTCTTAAAATGTGTGCTGTATGTCACTTCTCCGTATCACATTTCACCTCAAAGGTTTCATCTGTCAACCACGGTTATTCTGATTCAATAACTTGTCATACTTTGACCATTCCACATTTCTTTTAAAAATAAATGAACATATCTTCAAGAATCTTTGTTTTTCCTTGTCGGTAGGTCTGTGAAATGGGTATTACATTTGTATCTAAATGGTCTTAAAAATGTCTTTAAAAGACTTGAATTTGACTAGAAGAAACCTGTAGGAACCCTGAATAAGTTAGGAGCTATTTGACTGTTGCTGTTGTCTCTATGACTAGGGGTGGGAATTGATCAGTTTTGATCAATTTCAATGCCATTGTCGATTCTGCCCATCAATCCAACTTGTTAACAATCCCCTGATCAGTTCCTGAGTAGTTCGTTAAGTGGCAAAAAAAGTTCTGCGCTGTCCTTTGCACCATGAGAAACCAGGGTGCGATTTGTTGAGGGGAATGGGG
>SSNR01000042.1:1005885-1038619 GCA_006937965.1 Callopanchax toddi | reverse complement strand
ACACAGTAGAACCGACAAACACTGACAAGACAGGGAAGCTTAAATAAGGAGGGAGGTGATCACGAAGACGAGACACAGGTGGGCTGGATGACAAACAAGGAACACCTGTGAAAACAACAAGAGGAGAAAGATTAATACAAAAGACAGGACACCAGAGGGCACCAAAGGAACAGGATGTGACAGAGCCCCCCCCCAGGGGCGGACACCGGACGAACCCAGAGGACCAACAAGGGCGGGAGGGCGGGGGACCAGGAAGGAGGACCAGAAGGACAGACAAAAGGTCAGGAGGAACAGACAGGAGGGCCCGGGTCAGGGCCAGGATCCGGAAGGCCCGGGTCAGGATCCGGTTCTGGGAGGCCCGGGTCAGGGTCAGGATCCAGAGGTCCCAGGTCAGGGTCGGGATCCGGAGGGCCCGGGTCTGGATCCGGTTCTGGGAGGCCCGGGTCAGGATCCGGAGGGCCCGGGTTCCGGATCCGGTTCAGGGAGGCCCGGGTCAGGGTCCAGTTCTGGGAGGCCCGGGTCCTGATATGGGTCCAGAATCCAGAGAGACCCTGGAGGACCGGGAGCCCTGGGAGGCTCGGCCAGAGGAGGAGCCGTGGGAGGCTCGGCCGGAGCCGGAGCCCTGGGAGGCTCGGCCGGAGGAGGAGCCCTGGGAGGCTCGGCCGGAGGCGGAGGAGCCGGAGCCCTGGGAGGCTCGGAGGAAGGCGGAGGAGCCGGAGGAGGAGCCGTGGGAGGCTCGGCCGGTGGAGGAGCCGTGGGAGGCTCGGCCGGTGGAGGAGCCCTGGGAGGCTCGGACTGAGGAGGAGCCGGAGCCGTGGGAGGCTCGGCCGGAGGAGGAGCCCTGGGAGGCTCGGAGGGAGGAGGTGTCCTACGGGCTGCTGGAGCCGGACTGGGAGTCCTTCGGGCTGCTGGAGCCGGACTGGGAGTCCTTCGGGCTGCTGGAGCCGGACTGGGGGTCCCGGGGGCTGCTGGAACCGGGCTGACGAGTACCGAGCCTGGAGCTCTCAGGTCTGTGCAACACGTCAGTCGGGACCCCCGAATGAGGAGCCGCTGAGCCAGCCGCGTTGCCTGGGCGTGCTGGTAGAGGTCCCACAGCAAAGGAACAGCGGCTGGTTCGGTCCGGAATTTGGAGAGGACAAACTCCGCCATCTCGAGCTTGATGTGGCGGCACGCCAGCCTGGACATGTCAAGGCAGATGGCGGAGGTCTCCGTCGTCAAGTAACTCCGGACCGTCTCCTCTGACAGCTGCTGTCGGCGGAGTCCGAAGTCCTCCATAGACTCACCCGCTGGGTCCATATGGGTCGGTTCTTCTGTTATGATTGAGTTTAGTGCAGGACCCAAGATGCAGGGATGAGAGGAGGAATGGCAGCAAAACCAGGTTACTGTCCAAAATGAGGGTTTTAATGAAGGTAACAGACGGCAAACGAGGAAGACGAAGGACACAGTACACAGTAGAACCGACAAACACTGACAAGACAGGGAAGCTTAAATAAGGAGGGAGGTGATCACGAAGACGAGACACAGGTGGGCTGGATGACAAACAAGGAACACCTGTGAAAACAACAAGAGGAGAAAGATTAATACAAAAGACAGGACACCAGAGGGCACCAAAGGAACAGGATGTGACAATGGCGCTGTATTTATGTCCTTTACTTGTGTTTCCTCCACTTCATTTGCCATCATGATGGTGCGGTCGTGAACAGTTCTTGCTGACAGAGGCATGTCCTTTATTCGTTATTAAAATGCACGAGAATGTTTTTTATTTTTAACACTGTGGTTTCTGTGAATTGTCTGAGAGCCATATGCAGTCATCAAAAGAGCCACATATGGCTCGAGAGCCATAGGTTCCTGACCCCTGCGATAGAGCAATACCTCGGTTTCTGTCCGACAATCCACTCCCCGCGGTTGGAGGTGCAGCGTGAGCAGAGGAGGGGGTGTGATGAGGTGCGGTTCAGTTGGAACTGGCACTGGGTCCAAACCACTGCAGACCACCCCACCCCCCAAGTCATCACAAAGAGTGTGACGTAATTGTACCACAATGCAAAAGATGGAGATGTACAATTTGGATGGAACTGGCTCTAAGTTGGAACCAATTCCCGCCACTATGACGTGTTTCATTCTGAACATGTAAAGTGTAAATAAAGCGTGGTTCTTGGAACGTCTGCTGAATATTTGTAACTCTTTCAAACAGCTTTAAAAAATAAACCAACGACCCACAACTACAGTTTTGGTCTCCTCCATTGTTGTTGCTGGTGAAAGTCACATGCATGCGTTGCACAATCACAGTAGGTCCTTATAACCACCCCATAGGACTAACCGTCCTTAGAGAGTCCTGAGTTTCTGTCAGTTAGGAACCAAGGTTAAGACCAGTTGTCACCAAGGTCAGAAATTCAAGGCTTGATAGGAAATTAGCGCAATTCAAAACATTTCTATGAGCCGTTTTGGATTGCATAGTTCCTATAACTGCTGGAGGAAGTCACACTGCAGACAGAAGTTCTCTTTAAAGGGACGTTTTTGCTCAACTGACCCCTGATTTGTGAACAAGGGAGTGAACTTTTGTGGTTTAACTGTACAGGGACAGAGGTGGAGGGGGTCGCTGTAGCTTCTTTCTCTCAGATGTGGCTTTGACTGCAGACGAGTCTGTGTGACATTTTAGAAATTTGATGACCCAGTTCCACATGTTCACATTTGTCTGGAGGAATTAAGATGTACTCCACACTCTTTCTGTCTTCCTCATGCCAATGTCACGCTTGTCCTCACAGAATTTATGGCCCTGTCTGTCCACGGCTTGCTGCATTTCACACTTTGGTGTATTACATTACTCACTTTGCGTTTCACACTTAATATTTTGACCAGCGATTCATCCGCCCTCCCCCTACTGAATAACTCCGTTTCAGCCTAGCTTGTTTTAAACCCTGGTTTTAATAACCGTGGCCAATCGGATATGTTCTGTTGGCATCTGTCGGGCTTGTCTCAAACACTGGTCTATTGTAAGAAGAAGCTGAAACTAAAACACCCCTCTGGATTTGAACTTGAGTGTTTCAGTAAGTACGCTCTGAGTAACCATGTGGTTCAACAACCTGAGTGTCCCGTTTGATTATTGAGCTCTAAATGTTTGTGTTGTGGTGTAAAGTATGTCAGCTGTGTACATGAAATAGAAAATATGTCGATGTTATAAACTTCTGCTTTCTTGATACATCACCATAAAGAGGCTAAAGGCACAATAATAGATATGGCGTGAGTCTAGGGGCCCCGTGTGCTCTGTGGCCCCACTGGCCAGTAAAAATATATGATTTTATTTAAACGTACATGCAAGAATATTCTTAAAGTGAATTTGCCCATAAAATCGTAAGCGACGCAGATTTTTTGCAGTCTTGACTCACGATATGTGACAGGTAATGTTCATGTGCAAAAGCAGAACGATCCAGAACAGCTGAATCATAAAGACACCACCTTTCATGCTGCAGACCTGGGTTTGAGTCCCAGCATGTAGCCAAGTGAAATTTTCATACATTTTTGTTGATATATTTAAGAACAAAGTTTAAATTTCGATGATTATTTAGTATTTAACATATCTCACATTGTCCCCCACTAACATACTCTTTGTCCCCTATTATGTTGGTTTGGATCTGGTCAACCTAGTCACAGACACATGTAGCCTAGGGCCGGTACACCTTAATCCTCCCCTGATAATAATGCTTTAACCTGTGTCTGTGTTTGTTAGCAAAATATCTCATGAACCATCGGATAGATTTAAATGGAACTCTCAGAAAACCATCACTGGTTGCTCAACTATAAGTGATTAACTTTTGGAATCAACCTAATTTCAGATGGCCACCACAGGTAATCAAACACTATAATGACTATAAGTCAGTCAGTGTAGATGTTGAGCTAAACTTTGGTTTGCTGGTAGCTAAAAGTCACCTCCAACACAAACTGCTTACTGATTGCACAAAATCTTTTGTAATTGACCTTTTCTGACTGATTATTTTTAATGAAACTCTCTAAAATTGTCCAGTGGGCGTACATCTAGAACGGTTTCATTTTTCAAGTCAATTCAAATAACGGTAGCTGTCTCAGCTGACAATAGAAAATACAAAAAAGAATCTAACTATTTTGCAGATGTTGTTCTAAAATTTGATGTCATGGTAAGTAAGTAAGTAAAGTTTATTTATATCAGAATCAGAATTCTTTTTATTGCCAAGTAAGTGAAGTTTCACATTATCCGGAATTTGACTCGATGAATTGGTGCAAACATACAAACATACATACATAATGAGGTTCATTGAAAGTAGAAAAATAAAAATAAAGAAGTAACAAGAAATATTAATAATAATAACAATAAGCGGAGACATGAGCTAAAAGTAAAAAGTAACTGGTGCAGAGCTGCTTAACTATTTACAGTTCAAGAGTCCAACAGCAGAGGGGAAGAAGCGGTCTTTGTGGCGGGAGGTTCGTGTCCGAAAACCTAGCACCTTTCACAGAAAAAATCACAAAGTGCTTCACAAAAAACAGAATCAAACATGATAAAAAAACAAATAAAATCAATAAAACAGACAAAATATCATTACAAATCAAAATCATTAAACAACAACAAGAGAACATAAAAGAGTTATTTAAAAGCAGTTTTAAATAATTGGGTCTTCAGGTGCTTTCTAAAGGAGTCCAGACTGTCTATACAGCGTCAAACTAAAGGAAGGTCATTCCACAGTCGAGGTGCAACAGACTGGAAGGAGCGATCACCTCGACTTTTAAATCTGGTCCTTGGAGCTGTTAGTAGATTCTGGTTTGTGGACCTGAGGACTCGGGTTGGAGCTGTTAGTAGATTCTGGTTTGTGGACCTGAGGACTCGGGTTGGAGCTGTTAGTAGATTCTGGTCTGTGGACCTGAGGACTCGGGTTGGAGCTGTTAGTAGGTTCTGGTCTGTGGACCTGAGGACTCAGGTTGGAGCTGTTAGTAGATTCTGGTCTGTGGACCTGAGGACTCGGGTTGGAACTGTTAGTAGATTCTGGTCTGTGGACCTGAGGACTCAGGTTGGAGCTGTTAGGAGGTTCTGGTCTGTGGACCTGAGGACTCGGGTTGGAGCTGTTAGGAGGTTCTGGTCTGTGGACCTGAGGACTCGGGTTGGAGCGTAGGTCTTTATCAGGTCAGTAACATAAAGAGGAGCTTGACCA
This sequence comes from Callopanchax toddi, assembly GCA_006937965.1. Taxonomy (NCBI): domain Eukaryota; kingdom Metazoa; phylum Chordata; class Actinopteri; order Cyprinodontiformes; family Nothobranchiidae; genus Callopanchax; species Callopanchax toddi. Next base: position 1,033,445 of record SSNR01000042.1, on the reverse strand, counting down.
TGTAGGGCCCTGAAAGTTAGAGTCAGGATTTTAAAATGAACTCTACATTTAACAGGTAACCAGTGCAGAGACCTCAGAATAGGAGTGATGTCATCTTTCCTGTTTGCTCCAGTGAGGAGCCTCGCTGCAGAGTTCTGGACCAGCTGAAGGCCATAAAGGGCTTTTTGGTTCAAACATGTGAAAAGTGTGTTACAGTCATCTAGACGGGAGGAGATCAAAGCATGAAGAACCATTTCCTGTTCAGGTTTTGACACCAACTTTCTCAGTTTGGAAATATTTCTCAGATGATAAAAACAGTTTCTGACCAGCTGTTTGAGTGACCTTCAAGAGACATTGATTGGTCGAAAATACCCAGAATCCTCAGGTTTGACTTTACAGCAGAACTTAAATGTCCAATATGTTGACTGATCAGAGGGACAATCCTATCAGGGGCAACAATCAGACATTCAGTCTTTTCAGGGTTTAACTGAAGGAAGTGATTTTCTAACCAGTTAGTAATGGCTGACAGACACTCCAGTAGTTCAGACAGTTTGTAGAACTCTGAGTCCTTGAACGACTGATGGTAGAGAATCAAATCAAAACAAATTCTTGAGGGGAAATTGGATGTTTAGGAAACTCATTTGAGGTTAATTCGTGAAGTCGTATGCTGTTCTGTTCTGAAGGATCTTCTGCAGCGGTCTGGTGTTGCAGTGGATCTGAAGAAGCCTCTGACTGAAGACACTATGTGGTTTAATTAAGATTTATTATCTGGACTGCAGGGATGATATGTCCTGGATTACAGCATCTGTTGTTGCTAATCCACCTCCTTTGCTTTCTCTGCTCCTCTTCAATTCTCTGCCTGCTGGTATTGACAGAGACGGAGTCGGGATCTGATCCTGCAGCAGTGAAATCACATCTTGTTTGTGAGAGATCTCATCTTATGAGATGGGTTCAACTTCCTCTTCCTCTCTCTTTGCTTTGCTGCTGCTCACAATCCCTTCCTCTTCCTCTTTAACTTGTCAGAGACTTTGGGTCACATTTTATGAATTTCTGAGATGTAAATTCATCTAAACAAGTCTAGAAGAGTCATCACCAACTAATACTTGAAGCACTATTGATCACTCAAGTTTAAAAACGTTGTTTTTAACTGACGGTTTCAACTGATATTTGTTAGCAAAATTCCTCATGAACTACTCATCATTTTTAAATAAAACCCTCAGACAGTAAGCATTGAATAAACATCTAAAAGTGACCCTGTTCAAGATGGCTGCCACAGCTCATAGAAATTAGAAAACACTCAAATATTATAATTTAGTGAGACTGATGATTGTGATTTGCGTGCAGGGTCCAAAATTAACACTCGCCACTCGCCAAATGTGACCAAATTGCTCCACTTTGCGAGTAAAATTTTGAGCGTCATCCGTCACATGGCGAGTACATTTTTGCACCAAATCAGTTCTGTTTATCAGTCCTCTTCGATGGATTTCTGTGACGCTCCTCTCCTGCCTGCATGCGACGTACGCAAAACGCGAGAGTCGCATCCCGAGGCATTTCCACCTGTCTGGCAGCAGCAGTTAGCTTTGTGCTAAAGCTAGCAGCGATATGTGGCGGTTTTGAACTGGAGTCAGCCAGTCTTCAAAAAGAAAAGTAATGGAACTGGAAGAAAACCCACCAGAACCAGTGGCAACAAGAAGGTTTAATGAAAAGTGGCGAACTGGAGGTAGCGGTGGAGATCATGCTGACGCTGGCTACAGGGCACAACAGGTGTTGTGCGAAAGTCTGTTCCCCTGAATTTTTCTGTTCCCCATGTCGAACCACGAGCTTCACAGCACTTCTAAAAGATTTCTACAACACGTAGTCGTGTCAGCGTTGATACTTTGTTTAGTTCCTAGTAAATAAATGAATAAAAGTTGACATTTTTTAATTATTTTTCTTTTCTTTTTTTTTTTGTTTTAATCACTGACAGAATCATCCACTCCCGACACAGGGGGACAAAATATTTCAGGGGAACAGATTTCCGCACAACACCGGAATCTGTGCAAATGAGCTGCAGCATTTTCTAGCAGTACGCTAGAAAGAAGAACCGTAACGACTCATTTGTCCAAGGAAATAAGACGATGAAGCGACAGGGACTTTGACCCAAATGAGGCCGTAAGTGGCTCAAAGACAGTCAGAAGCAGGAGGCCAGATTTCATGGACAGAGAAAACAAGGAGTCTGACTAGATTTCAGTAAAAGAGTTCATTAAAAATATTTCTAAAAAATAAAAATCTGAAATGACTAAAAAGTAGTTTTTCTTATTAATGATTGTTTCATTAAGTTGTCATTCCTTTCTGTTTGGATCTAACATCATATCATTATATAGAATGGCGTGCTTTGGGTAGATCTAAATCATTTAGAATTTGGGCTGGTAGAAAATATGTTTGGCCAGTGAGTCAAAAATGTAATTTCGGACCCTGTTTCATAACATCATTTTCATTACTCACCACTATAACACTGTTCAAAGCTCGGGAATGAAAAATGGTGGGAAATCTGTATTTTTCCAAGAAATACAAGTTGGATTTGATCATTTAAACATTTATTTAATGAGTGGATTTTATTTCTAGATTCTAATAATTTAGGTAAACATATTTACATCTCCCAGTTGTTGGAGCTTAACAACAAATTGAACACATTTGTGGACTGGTTGTCGTCATCAGGAGCAGCTGTGCTTCGTTTCTGCTCCTGTTCTGTTCACATGTAAATATTCCTTTAAAAACAACACAAATATTGTTTTTATCTGTATGATGATTCATTCCAACAACGTTACAGCTACAGTGGAACAGAACAACGTGACCACTAATAGATCTATGGCCTGTTTTACAGATTTTATTCTTGTTCACTGATAGATTTGAATCAAACCAGACTTCCCAGTTTCTAATGGACCAGTTTAATACCTTTAGACTGAAATGATATCCGTTTAACTTTCTTGGGTGCACACAGGCTTGTTTGTAATAAAGGAGAAAGGTGCAAAAGGTGCAGATAATAAAACAGAGGAAGTAACATGATCTCTTATTACATCATTCATGGAGGTTATTGCAAAGACATAAACCAGCGAAGCAGGAAATGACTTAACAACTGTCATAAATGTCAGTTAAATACTCCCCCATTTCCAATCCCTGATTTCCAATCAATACAGTAGAAGGTTGGGTTTTTTAGTGTTGCACACGGATCTGAAGCATCAGTTTTATGTCTTTTTGAAACATGAGCAAAGTGATCATTCAATAAAACCTTTTGAGCAGAAGCTGAACTGATGATTAAATGATCAAACTTAAAGAATGACTTGTTCGTGGTGTGTTTTAATAAGAGTGTCTCCAACCTGACTCCAGATCAGCTCTCTTTGAAGATGAAAGACCTGTAAATCTGCAGACACTGGTACAATGGATCAAATGCAACATGTGCAGCTGAGAATATCAGAACTTGTTACAGGTAAGCTCTTTATCTACCTCCTGAGGAACTTCTCATATAATTGTCCACAGACTAGATGCTGTTAAACTTGAAATGCTTGTGTTCTTTCCCCCCTCATGTGTTGACCCTCTCCGTGCTCCCCTAAGGCCATGTTTCTGGTGATGTGCCTTATGCTGAGAGTTACCTAAATCCATTTTATCAACTGAAACAGACTTGGCGGACCTCCCTCTCAGCTGTGTCCCAATTATCCCCGTGAATCTTTCAGCAGGTATCCAAATGTCAAGCGTCTTCTGTGTTATTTCTCTCGCAACTCCTCTGTGTTGTAGATTCGGTAATTAGTACCTGTGGGATGTGTCAGTGTGATCAGAGGGTGAGGGCTAAGCACGGCTCCGCGCTTGAGTCGTCCTTCATAACAGCTCCATGGCTGCATTGTTCAGACAGGGATTTTTGTTCAATAGAGCCCCTGAGTCAGACGTGGCGGTGTCAGCGGCGTGCAGGTACTGAGGCCCGGCCAGCCGATGTACCGACGCGGGTCTCCGAGTTCTCACAGCGCTCAAGAGTTACGTTCCCACAATTACCTAAACACAAGAAGTTTTTACAAAGTGTAAAGTAACTTTAAAGCACTGATGTGAATTCGAGGACAAAGATTTTGAGCAGTTTTATTTATTTTACCAATTTGTTTCGGAATCAGAGGCTCACATTTCTCACAGAAGCACAAAGTGACAGCAAGGCCAATGAAAATGTTATGGATGAGTTGAAGACAAAATAAAATATGAAGATTTTCTGTTGGAATCTGACAGTTCAACCCCAACCCTGCACCAACGTGGCCAAATCACTTAGGTCAGCCACACTGGAGAGAACGGCTTAGTAAACAGTGAGCGAAGAGAGGCAGCACAAAGGAAAAACTAGTATCTGATATTAGGGTTTGTTTGGGGGGTTTTGTCGTTGTTTTTGCTATTTTTAGCAACCAGTTCAAGCCCAGTTCCATTATCGGAGGTAGTGGCACACCTAAGGGCGCATAGGGATCGCCATTTGCAAAAGTTAGCATTAGCTAACAAGGTTTGACCCACACCTTCTGCCGGCTGCCGTCTTCACTGGTTTGATCAAGTCGCCAACTTTGCCCGACTTCAGCCCGCACGATTTATATTTTTATGTGATCAACAGTATTTCTCTTTACACTGGAGCTGATTCTGGATGCGTACCAGTTTTTTGTCGCTGGCTGGGTGACGGGACAAAATGCTACTCTCATGCCGGGAGGACAAGCTATCTCTGGTTAAGGTAGGACTTAACTGTATGACGCTAAAATAAAATAATCTTCACACACGTAGGCCTACATTGGGAAATATTATTAGTATTTAGCATTTTTTATTTTGGACATAAGTCCTGGACATGGATCAGTGCTAATTACATCGGCAAAATGCCATTGTTTTCTCCATGGTTACTTCTCTGTTTTACAAGTTGTGATAGTGCCGTATTACTTATGACATGAATTGCGGTTAATCTTACCCCGCAGAAAGCGTTCGCTGCAAATCTGCAAATGCTTGGACGGCTGCCAATCCTTTCGATTGATTGCTGCTATCCATTGCTGTTTTCTGTCTCTATCCGAAGGAATCCGGTAAAAAGACAAGTTGGGTTTACACCCTTTTCTGTTTGTGCGGTCGAATGCACAGCAAGATAACAACAGTATAAGCTGAAATTGAGACAATTAAAGCAATAAAAGGCTACAAACTGGCGTGCTTTAGCTAGCTTCCCAAGCTTTTCTGCGTGTATAAACAGTCCTCTCTGCCCTCCTCAATGGCTGAGGGGGTCGTACCGTGAGCAGCGTGACGTCACGTGCAATGGGTCAATAAAGACCTGATTCACAACAAAGGTCTCAATGTGAAAGGAAACGTTCCAGAACCGGTCCAGACTCAGAGCCAGCTGTATGCAGTCAGTTCAACGATTAGCTCATTTAAAGCAAATTAGTGAAAACGGATGAAACGTTGAGTCTTAACTCCTGAATCCTGAGCAAACGCAGGACAACAGTGTGAAGACAACCTTTTAACAGGAAGAAACCTCCAGCAGAACCAGGATGTAGCCAGACTAAAGACTGGATCACACCGTGGGATTATTGGCCATCGCAGAAAAAGCCACTGGTTGTAAGAAAATCGTAGGAAAAATCTCTGGTCATGGGCTTAAATCGGAGGTCATAGGTCGTGCGGTGTTCGTTAAGTCTCACAAACAAAAATGAGCTGCGACTGATGTCAAACGCTGCCAGAAAACCTACAACTGGGACTCACAACAAACCAGTAGGAACGCAGTGAGCTCGAGCCCAAACGCTTCAAAACAAAACAAAAGCAGATTGAGGCAGACGAGGAATGATTCGGAGTCAGAATCTAAAGCCAGCTCTTGTTTGGCATCCATTCTTCTTCTTTTTCTGTCACATAATTGTTGCATAACTCTGCAGCGTTGCAGCACCTAATGTCTGAACTAACTTTATTTCTGTAGGTTTCCAATAACTCAGCAAAGAGTCGTACAGCGCGGCATTTAATAAATCTTCTGTCATACAGTGTGACAGGTCCCAGTCCTTTACGAAGAATCCCACAGTGTGAATCAGGTTATGTGGGGTCTGAGAGGACAGGAAAGAAGGACTGGACCAGTCAGTTCTATGGAAGATACAGAAAAAAAGGTTAATGGCAGCAATAAATACAAACATGGAGAGTAGTGAGATAAAAACAAGAGAGGGAAGAAAAGTCATCCGTTTGTCCTCCAGCAGTCGTAGCAAAACTAAAGGGATGAGCCAGGATAACCCCTTAACTAAAATATTCATCCAAAAGGAAAAGTTTTAGTCTTAAAGTAGACCAGGTCTGCATTACAGATGGAAACATGGAAGAACTGCAAGCTTTTAGAAACTCAAAGAGCCACGAGTAAAGCAAAGTGCTCTGTTAGAAAACAGTTCTCTCACTTTTCACAACTTTCATTTATGGATTAAGTTGCAAGATCTGTGTGACAGTTCTGCAAATTTTCCTGTTGCAATTTAGGCAGAAACAATTCAGACTAGACCAGGGCCGGATCTAGCCAGCCCTATTAGGGGGGGCAGGTAGAATATCAGGGGGGCCAGTCTGGACACGCTAATAATTTTTTGGTCATCACACCCCCCCAATCCCTTAAATGCATCAAAAACTATGACATCATCATATCAGTTCCTCTATCCATAGATTTATGTTCATATCTGATCCCTACCCTCTGCATTTACCCGGGCTTGGGACGGAACAAGTAGGACACTGGCTGATGCCCTGTTGAGGCTGACCTCATCTGGTTAGGTTTGGTTTGGTTTGTTTTATGTTTTGTTTTTATTATTTTTGTGTTTTTTGTTCTTTTTTTTGTTTTTTGTTTTTTGTTCTTTTTGTGTTTTTTGTTTTTGTTTTGTGTTTTTTGTTCTTTTTGTGTTTTTTGTGTTTTTCTTTCTTTCTGTGTCATTCATCAGTAGCTACTTTGTATGAGGAGAAACAGAAGAGAGCGCTCACTCTGAGCATTTTTCACTGAAATATTTTTGAAATTTGTTATTTCTGCATGCAATCGCGTTTGGGGGGGGCAGTCATGGAACTTGGGGGGCAATGCCCCCCCTTGCCCATGCCTACACCCGGCCTCGGACTAGACTGAAAGACAAGACTTTTTTAACTTGCTCAAAATTCCAGTGACATGAGAGCGACGAGGCCTCAAAGGAAGAAACTGAGATCCTCAAAAAGGTTGGTAACCCAACACTACTCAGACTATTAATAGACACAAATGTGTTATTTTTAAAAAGGTACAAATGTACTTTTTTAAAATAGTCATGAAGCAAATGGACTCAACAGAGATTATTCTCATAAAGAAAACTGTAGTTTTATATGTTTAATATTTAATAAACTAGTTTTTCTTCCCTCTGCCGTTTCCTGTTTTTGTAAGTGAACAAGAATTAAAGCAGAGGAGGAAAGCTGCAGGAAATCGACTGATGAGCCGCTCAGCTCGTTGTCTCCGTTTGATATAAGAGCTTTTCTATGCAAAATCACTCCCCGCTCACCCCCCCCCCTCCCCCTTTGTCACTTAAAGAATGCTCGGCGCCTGTGGATTAATTAAAGTCTAAACATTAAATATTGATTGATGCATTATCAGTGGCTCACAGTTGCCTCCTCTCAGATTGATTTCCTCTGTGATTTATTGTCATATTTGCAGAGTCATTTCACTTGATAACAAAGAGAAATTGCTTGCAACCTTGGTCCCCTCACCATTAGCCCCCCACATTGACAAGCTCCCTGATACTTAGCCCTCCTCCCATCATCCCCCTGTTTTTCTCTTGTTTTCCTGTTGTCTCTTTTTATTCTTCTCTGTCTTTTTAGCTACTTTTCGACCTCTGAATCTGATGACATCCCCTTTCTATTTACTCTATCCTTCTGCTTCTTTCTGAACTGATGGATGAATCAATTAACCAAAAAATAAATTAGTGCATAATAGTTATAATTGCTATGCTCTCTGTGAAATAATGTACTAAAATAAGATACTTTCTTTCAATCTAAGGCACTTTTAAAGGAACAACCATCAAAAAGAGCGTTTTGTTTTTTACAGGTCTTCCCCCTGCTTGTTGTGCTTTTTTCATGTGCCAAACATAATTTATGATTTTCCTCCTCTGCTGTCAACTGTGAACTCTATTAATTTGTAGGGGGAAGTCTGATTTATAGGCTTATGAGCCCATGTATCCACATCATCATTTGTTAGCCAGATATTTGCTGCCAACCCCCTGGATGATGGCATCATCCCATTTCTCTGCAAACACACACACACACACACACACACACACACACACACACAAACTCACAGGAGGAACATTTCTTTTCTTGATTTGATATTTTCCAACTGTGAAATCAGCTCTCCACCTGCATGTTTTGATCCAGTTATAAACTCATTTCTGTCATTTCTATTTTCATTTAGTTGCAGGATCAGATGATCACGTGTCAGAAAGGATTTTCCTATTTTTAGAACCTTTTAAATTGCTCTAATGAATCTGTTTTAGAAGACTTTGAGTAAATTGAGTTTTCCTGATTGCATTTGGGTTTGGAGACATTGAATGATTAGATATGAACCAATTTCTTCACATTGTTTCCATTTGTCGTTACAACAAAGATCTTGTGGGTCTGAACCGTTAAGCTGATGGCGTTCAGGTCTCACACATTATTGTGTTGCTGAATTACATTATGACTCATGAGGAAAGTGATGTGGGAAAGTTTTCTTTAGTTAGGTGCTTGAGTGAAAAACTGAACGCATGTGACTGGAGTCAGCCTGAGCCTCAATATATACTATATATATATATAGAGAGAGAGAGAGAGAGAGAGAGAGAGAGAGAGAGAGAGAGAGAGAGAGAGAAAGAGAGAGAGAGAGAGAGAAATAACACCATGATGGTAATGGTACTCGGTTAAAAAATGTAATTGAATTAATTGGAGGCTTTGTAATTAATTAATCACAATTAATTGCATTTTATTAGTACAAGAAAATGTGCCCCCAAAAGCTTTTTTTTCTCATTTAAAACACTTTTAGTAAGAGACAGAATCAAATAATAGTAAAAAAAATTTATATATATATATATATATATATATATGTATATATATATGTATATATATATATATATATATATATATATATATATATATATATATATATATATATATATATATATATATATATATATATAGCATTTAAATTCAAAACAGTAGAAACAGTTATTTTGATTTTTTGGGGGGGGATTCTGATTCTTAACCCTTAGCAACTGCTGTTTTAGTATTTTATCGTATTTTAGTATTTATTTTTTATGTTCAGGCACCTTAAGGGTTGCACTCTCAATTTCGTTCTACCTGTACAATGACAATAAAGGTGATTCTGATTCTGAAAAACAAAAAATATCCCTGAGTAAAACTGGGCAGATCTAAAAGTATAGAACTTTATTATGTTATTATCAGGTTAATTAATGCCGATCTTAAACAACAGGCTCATTAACGGGAGTACAAACATTATTTAATGCAGTAGTTAGCATTAGCGCTAGCTCCACCACATGCTAAAGAATCACAATAAATGACAGATAATTAAACCTACAACCACAGGATTTATTAGGAGTGTTTTTACACTTTTCTCGTCCCCTGTTACTTTTACTTTAATGTCAGTCACGTACACTAAACATTACAAAACCGTATACGTCCGTCACAAAACAACACACAGCTGGAACTCAGAACCAAACATTAGTTCCGCCCCTCGGACTTTTAGTTCCACTTGCATCAAACGCAAGATGTGATTAATTGCATAAATTTTTTAAGGGCATATTATGCAGTTTTTCTTGTTTTTGGCTCCCCCTAGTGTCCGTTTTAAGTCACTGCCATAATAACATTAGCATTGTTTCTGCTCAGGAAGCCCTAAATCTACCTGTGTAAATGTCTCCTCAGCCTTCACTGCTTTCTACTGGAGCGGTTCATCACTCAGTCAAAGAAATCAGCTGTGTTCAAGCAGGGAGAGATGGGAAAAATCAGGAATCATGAGCTAAAAACACTCCGGAGCTAGCATAACAGCTAGCCACATTGGGTTAGCTTAACCCTCATGAGATACGTGACTTTGTGAGACTTCAGGGCACCGGATCAGAGACTCAGAAGTTACAAACGTGGTATTCTGGATCCAAGCAGCAGATGGGGCTGAGGGACTTTTATTAACCTGTAAAGGGTCAGATTAGCTCAGACTGGATCGAGGACAAGATTTTAAAAGTTACATAGTATGCCTTTAACACCTTACTTTTTTTTCTAATTAATCAAAATTAATGTATTAAATTCACACCCCTAATATAAAATATATGTGTGTGTGTGCGTATATATATATATTTTTTGTTATTATTTATATATACATATATATATATTTTTTTTTTTTTTTTTCGAATCAAAAGGTTTTCTAAAAATGAAATTCCACTTGAACGTGTGGAGGAATCTCAGTGTGGCTCATTTACCATAAATCAACACTCTGTTTAATCAAGATGGCCCCTCAGTGTTTGACATCCATAATCAGTGAAGGAAATTATTCAATTAACCCTAATTAATGCAGTTATATTCTCTAAACGGCCTTCAGATTAGCTGACTGCTTTAACGGCGTTGAAGCATGTTCACACGCGTGCTACAAGCTCATCTTTTGTCTCGGAGCAGTTAATTAGGGCGACGTTTGCTAATTGTTCATTTGTATTTTTCCTATTGGCCCATGATGATAAATCATCGTCCTGTAAATCATCTCATCCGACGCACTTTGTCTCCGTCCTGCAGGAGCTGCTGCTGCGACTCAAAATGAAACGTTCATCGTTGCTTCATTTGTCAAACTGTAGGAGGAGAGCGATGACATCGCTGTAAGTCCTCTAATTTTTTTAGATTTTACTACATGAGACTTTTTACTTTGTACAGATGGATTCTATTCAGAATAGTGATTTTTTTTTTTTTGTTATTTCTTGTCTATGATCATTTACATGTTTTAGTACAAAGGTTTGTAAAGATAGGACTGAATAATGATAAAAGTTTGAAGGAATCCTTTGCTAGACTTTTTACAGGTTTTACCTGCTTCTTATTTTATTTTCATTATCAAAATCTGCTTTAGAATAAGTGGAATTGTCCAAACATTTCACAGAAAAACTGGGCAGAAAATCCCAGGACATTGTGTTTCTCCGTGCACATTTTTCTAAAGTGCAGACATTTTTGGTGTATGTATTTAATTATACATTATTTATTTTTGAACAATCTGTAGTCGAACAATGTTTAAGTTTTCTGGAAATGAAAAAAATAAAGAACTAATTACACACACATCTTTTGAAGCTTGTTTATGGTCGTTTTTGTTTTTTACACCCAAAATCAATAAATGAGTTGGACAATAATGTTTTTGCCTTGGTGTGTGAATTTGTCTGTAGTGTTGGCAAAAGATTCCATGAAACACTGGAAGGTTTTTAATGCCTTTATCTTTAGATGTATCTACAACTGATTCATTTTAAGTCATCCAAATTCAAGATGGCTGCCACAGCTAATCTGGCCTAGGAAACAGAAAAGTGGCTTTAACTCCATGAATTATGCAGATGTTGAGTAGATTTTTGGTATTCTAGTCAATGAGAGACACCTCTAACACATACTTTGAATACAAGCTGATTGTTGAAAATCTTTACTTAAACTTTAGTATTAACTGCTGGAGTCAACCCTGTTTTACTGTTAGCACATTTATCATCAACTACTGGACATATTTTGACAAAAGTTTTAAAAAATAACTAATCATTGGATGAAAATCATCATCTGCTTGACTTTTAGAATTAACCTAGATGGTTGACATGGCGGCTGCATGGTGGCGCAGTTGGTTAGCACTGTTGCCTCGCAGCAAGGAGGTCGTGGGTTCGCGTCCCGGCTCTGCGGCCTCTCTGCGTGGAGTTTGCATGTTCTCCCCGTGCGTGCGTGGGTTTTCTCCAGGTACTCCGGTTTCCTCCCACAGACCAAAAACATGACTGTCAGGCTAATTGGGCTGGTAAATTGTCCTTAGGTGTGAGTGGGTGTGTGGTTGTTTGTCTCGTTCGTCTCTGTGTGGCCCTGCGATGGACTGGCGACCTGTCCAGGGTGTCCCCCGCCTCTCACCCCCCGACCGCTGGAGATAGGCACCAGCTCCCCCCGCAACCCTCTGTGGAGGATTAAGCGGCTGCAGAAGATGGATGGATGGATGGTTGACATGGCTAAATTAACTCTATCAAACACAATTATCATTTTAACTAATATTGAGCTACAGGTTGATGTGACTATTCACTTAGAGTGATAGATTCAGCAGGATCTCACGGCGTTGCATAAGATTAATGTAATTTACAGGATTTGACCATCACTCATCACTAAACATAACATAGTTTTAAACTCTGGCCTGAAAGGCAGCAACTGCATTCATTCCCTCATCGAATGCTATATTGAACTAGTTGCTGTGCACAAAGTTAGAAAATGTTATATGAATAAGTTTTAATCTTTTTTAACCCTTATTTATTCAGGTATGCTCGAATCTCTTTTAGGGGAGACCTGAGAAGCAGTCGGGGGTTTGGTATGGCGGGGCCGGGGATTGAACCCATGGTGCCCCCATGGTCCTAGACCACGTCCACCTCTATCTAGAAAAGATGTTACTAAAACAGACTGAAGGTGTGATGTTCAGCTGCAACAGAACAAACATGGCCACATTTTTTTGTATAATACTGTTGATATTTACTTCATCACATAAGTTTTCTGTCTCTCCTCTTTGTTTTGAATCCATGTGTGATGTAGACAGTCCAGACTCTTCTCATGTGTCGTTCCATGATGGTGGAATGACCTATAAATAAACTTTACTTACTTACTTACTACCAAGCTACCAGAGCAGGGGCGTCCCTGTCCATCTGAAGACCCAGCTCTTCAGAGAACATCTTCTGAATGTCAGGGTTAGTTGTTTGTTAGCCTCAAGGTAACTTCTTGGTTATAACATCATTTGTAAGTCGTTTGGATAAAAGCGTCTGATAAAAACATAAGCGTAAACATATAGACCTTAGCACAATGTTCTGATGAGATAATGGTGAAACTAAGTTATAAAAATGAGACAAAAGTGTATTTTCTGTTTAGAACATTTTCACTAATTTACTCTGTTTGTTTGACGGTTTAAATGAAAATCAGTGATCAGTGGATGAAGTCTCCATGAGTCAGACAGTTCAAGAAATGTGAGATAACTTTGGGAGCTGTTAGCATTTTGCAAATAAAATCAGTGTAAACTGTGAATGAACTGACTCCAGATTAGGACACTTGGAGACTACTATGAGACTAGTCGGGGACTACTTTGAGACTACTATGAGACTACTCAGGGACTACTTTGAGAATACTTCTACGAAACTACTCAGGGACTACATTGAGACTACTTTGAGACTACTCAGGGACTACTCAGGGACTACTTTGAGACTACTATGAAACTACTCAGGGACTACATTGAGACTATTTTGAGACTACTCAGGGACTACTTTGAGACTACTATGAAACTAATCAGGGACTACTTGGAGACTACTATGCGACTACTCAGGGACTACTTTGAGACTACTATGAAACTACTCAGGGACTACTTTGAGACTACTATGAAACTACTCAGGGACTCCTTTGAGACTACTATGAAACTACTCAGGGACTACTTGGAGACTACTATGAAACTACTCAGGGGCTACTTGGAGACTACTATGAGACTACTCAGGGACTACTTTGAGACTACTATGAAACTACTCAGGCACTACATTGAGACTACTTTGAGACTACTCAGGGACTGCTCAGGGACTACTTTGAGACTACTATGAGACTACTCAGGGACTACATTGAGACTACTTTGAGACTACTCAAGGACTACTCAGGGACTACTTTGAGACTACTATGAAACTAATCAGGGACTACTTGGAGACTACTATGCGACTACTCAGGGACTCCTTTGAGACTACTCAGGGACTACTTTGAGACTACTATGAAACTACTCAGGGACTACATTGAGACTACTCAAGGACTACTCAGGGACTACTTTGAGACTACTATGAAACTAATCAGGGACTACTTGGAGACTACTATGCGACTACTCAGGGACTCCTTTGAGACTACTATGAAATTACTCAGGGATTACTTGGGGACTACTATGAGACTACTCAGGGACTACTTTGAGACTATTATGAAACTACTCAGGGACTACTTGGAGACTACTATGAAACTACTCAGGGACTACTTGGAGACTACTATGAGACTACTCAGGGACTCCTTTGAGACTACTATGAAACTACTCAGGGACTACTATGAGACTACTCAGGGACTACTTTGAGACTACTATGAAACTACTCGGGGGCTACTTGGAGACTACTATGAGACTACTCAGGGACTACTTTGAGACTACTATGAGATGTGAAATTTACACGACTGTTGCAATTTGTTAGCCTTTAGGTCACATCCATATCACCTCACTGTGTTGTCGTTTGGATAAAAGCATCTGATAAAAACATAAACATAAACATATAGACCTTAGCACAGCGTTCTGATGACATAATGGTGAAACTAAGTTATAAAAATGAGCCAAAAGTGTATTTTCTGTTTAGAACATTTTCACTAATTTACTCTGTTTGTTTGATGGTTTAAATGAAAATCAGTGATGATGAAAATTCAACCTGCTGTGTTTCTGTCATCTTAGCTGTCATCATGTTACTGATTCACAGTAAACTGCAAGAAAGCTCTCTCTGGTTTACATCTTGATTTCACTTTTACCTGGACAAATAATTCTAGCTGATCAACAAAAACGTGCACATGTCACAGATTTGTTTTAGTAAAAATGTTACAATCTTAGACACGACTCAGCAGCTGTCAGCCATCCAGCATTTAGGAATAATTCATCCCTTTTAGATAAACCAGTATCGTCTCTGTTCTGCAGTAAAGCAGCTCGGTTCGTCCTGGAGTCTCTTCCTGCTGCTCGTATTGGCCTCAGCCTCCACCAATCGCCTTATTGATCTCAAATGAAACACTGAACTCATCAATGAGGTCTTAATGTGAATTTGTTGACCAGTCACTTGTCATTTAAATCATTCAGCTGAAGTCCTGCAAGCCATCTGTTTTCTGTCGAGCTGCTCGTCTCACCAGTTTATCATTTTGGGAGAAGTTTATAAATGTCATACATTTTTCACTCATTCACTGCAGCTGGACATGAAAGCCTGTGAAAGCGAAGGAATCTCCTCTGTTGTATTTAAGTTGAAAGCAGGCGGTTTTAACGTACCTACAACCTAAATGAGGTTTCATGAATGTCACAAATGAAGTGCAGCCCCATTGATTATGCTGGTAATTAAGATGTAAATGCGGCTGTGGGCTGGTGAGCGATCACACCTGCGATAATAACAGAGAGCTCTTAACATCATCAATGTTTCTGGTTAAATATAAGCTTCATGTTGTTTGCCTGCAACTGGCTGACACTGAGCTACAGGGCGATGACAATTTTCTCCAAAGGGTGCAAGTCTGTGAGGATTATCTCCTCAGTGAGCTGTTAGCCACCTGGTTAAACAGAGGAGGTGTTACAGTCCAACTGAGAACCACCTCAAGAGCCAAATTCAGTGGAAGAATTTTATTTTAGATTTAAATCTACACTGAAAAAAAAGTGGAGTGCTATTTACTTCAAAAAACCTACACTCTAAAAAGTAAAACCATCATTTACTTAAATTTTTTGGTGTAACATTTTTACACTCAAGAATTTTGAGTAGATTGGAGACAATTATATTAAGTAAAAGCCAACTTTATCAATATAATTGTCTCCAATCTACTCAAAATTTTTGAGTGTAAAAATGTTACACCAAAAAATTTAAGTAAATGATGGTTTTACTTTTTAGAGTGTAGACACATACTCACAAAGTTTAATAAACACATTAAATAAAAGGGGCGAATTCGAAGTTAATGCACTGCAATAATAATTTATAGTAGAATTCATACAAGAATCGTTGTACGATTTACAGCACCAAAACCATTTTTGCCAGTGTAGAGCGGGAATCTGAAATCATACGAGCGGTTTGTGTCCTCGATAAATAAAATAAGTCTGAAATGTAGCTTAAAATAAATTATTTTATGAAAACTCTCTCTATAAAAACAATTGTTGGTTATGTAATTAAACTATAATAAAATTGTGGCTTTTATTGTTATTTTCATGCACTCTAAAAAGTAAAACCATCATTTACTTAAATGTTTTGGTGTAACATTTTACACTCAAGAATTTTGAGTAGATTGGAGACAATTATATTAATAAAGTTGTCTTTTACTTAATATAATTGTCTCCAATCTACTCAAAATCTTTGAGTGTAAAATGTTACACCAAAACATTTAAGTAAATGATGGTTTTACTTTTTAGAGTGTGCTAGGATGTGTTTTCCCCCTTGATCAAATTCAAACACATACAGTAATTAATAAATTATGAGTATTTTGTATATTTGTAGAAATTATTAAGTATCCTACTTTGAAATAATAAAGCATTTCCCTAAAAAAGGTCAGTTTGACTGTGACTTTATGGGTTTATTCTAATCAAAACAGAATTTACTACAAATTTTTAAGTTTTCATAAATTAAAATTTATGTGACTTGCCATATTTTTGTATTCTGCTTTATTTTAGTTGGTCATGTGCATAAAATTGCACTTCTTTATGTTTAAATATATTTAAAGATGTTTCATAGTTTAGGTTTATTGTATACACTGAAAAAAGAAAACAGGGGTCTAACTTTAAAAAATGGTAGTAATCGGTCACATGTAGTTAAATTAAGTTCTTTCAAATTTAATTTATTAAGTTTGTTCAAAGTAAACTTTAAAAAATGTACTTGAATAAACCTAATTAAATTACTTGTGACTGATTACTTCAATTTTTTTAAAGTTAGACCCCTGTTTTTTTAGGTTAGACCAATGTTCTCTTTTTTCCAGTGTATCTACTGAGATTTCAGAAATATATTTACATAAAATTTTTGTCAAAGCTACAACGAGCCTCTGCAGAGGCACCGCCGAGCTGCAGGTTGGATATGAATCCATTAGGATTAGGAGCTGTTCTGGATCATAAAACTATATGTCTAACATTCTTTCATCCGACCACATTTCAAAGTTAACTCCTAACTTTGTTGAGCTCTTTGATTGTGCGCTGTCGGTGCGATGAGCAGATGTGAACGCAGCCGCTGGCAGCCCTGTAGGCTCTGGGTGCTCACACGTCTGTGTTAACAGTTTAGCTTCAGTGCCAGGTAGAGAATGAATGACACGGGGCAGGGTGGCACATCCTTGGAGATGTTTGTCAGGAGATGTCCCTCCCTTCTGCGTGTTTACACTCACAGGGGCCACACTTGGCTGTTAGCGGGGAGGAAAACTGGGAAAACAGCCATCTTGTGAGAGCCAAGTCTCTTACTGTGAATATTAAAGAGAGACAGAAAGGGAGAGAGGAGGAGAAAGAGAGATATCTGGACAAAACAAAGCTGGGTTTGGAGAGCCCGGAGCACATAATAAGCACGGCTCTTTCACTGCACACCCAGGGCACTCTGGAAAAGTGGGGAGGCCGCTGAATGGGAGAGGAAGTAATAAAAAAAGCAAACTTCTTTGAAAAGAGAGTGTGTGTGTGTGTGTGCGCTTGTGTGTGTGTGTGTGTGTTTGCTCATACGAATGTTTTATGTGATTCTGTCGGCCTGAGAGATGAAAGTGCACAACCTACCTGTACTAGTGTTTTGGGTTAAATCACCTTTCTTTAATGATTTAAAGATTTATCCATCGATGTGAGTAGGTGGAAATCAGGTGACATGATAAAGACATGTTGTTTTTTTCACCGGAAATTTTAAAAAAAGAGTTCAAAAGCAACAACTCGCCAAAACAAGACGAGCCAGGAGGCAGAGTGAAAGGGCAGCGGGGTTTGATGAGAGCTTGTGATTGTCATTCAGTCTGACGTGCAGCCTAAATGAGCTGAGAGTGCTCAGCGCACGCACACACACACAGAGCGAATTCCCTGGCTTTTAGGCATTTTGCATCGATACAGGAAGAATCTGCTGCACTTTGATTTTGCAGGAGCTTTTATTTGAAGCTCTTGTTTCCTTTTCGTGTCTCTGGACAAACACATTCCATGTCGGCAAACAAGAGAACGCGGCGGCAGCGAGACATGGAACAAAAAGTGGCAAATTCAGGAAGTGGTGGCAGCGCTGTAACTTTAGTTTACCCCCCCAAGTCTTTTCACCAGTCATCAAGGACCTGACTTTTCTGATGTCCCGTATCCGACTAGACTTCCACAAGCGGGGTAAATAAAAACTGACAAGTCCCCTCTTTCACCTCCAGGCAGGTTTCACCCTCCTCCTCGGTGTCCATGCAGTGAAATGACTTCTCATTTCGCTTCTGTTTTGCTTGTTGAAAGATGTACAACTTTGTTTTTTAATCTTTTTTTTTTTCAGATTTAAAGAAAGTTTCCCCTTCATGTTTTATTGTGTGGTTACAAAAACAGACTTCCCCTCCAACGTGCACGAACACAAACACACAACTCGCTCTCGTGTGGTTACAGAGACACAGAAGGACCTCACATTGAGTTTGCGACACCGTTTCTCCCGACAGAAAGCTGATTTTTAAACCGCTGAAACCTCAACGCACACTAACATGAGCTGGTGCTGCTTTTTAAACAGTAGTTAAGCATCAAAATGCACCATATTTATTGTGTTTTATTAAAAGTATAGACTAACAAGATTAGCTGAAGTAGCCCTTTGATGAATTACATGCTGCTAAGTTGATGCTGTGAGAATAAATTCCACAAAAGTGAATTGCTCTGTCGCAGACAGTCGATACGTCTGTGAATAAGGAAGGGATGTTACAAGAAATCTGGAAAAAGAAGCAGAAAATGATCTGCTTTTCTCTAAAATCAGTGACTGCTCTCATATTGAGAAAATGTACTAATTTTCAATTGAACTCACTATATATTTTACACATTTTTCTGCACATTTTCTTGTTGAAACTTAATAACAAATTATCTCAATTTTGTCTGAGTCTGTTCACAGTTTACTGATTTTTATTTTTTTTTTGCCAGTTGTTCCTCCCAAAGTTGTCTCACTTCTATTTTTTTTTAATTTCTGAATCACATAAGCTAAACTGAGGGTTCCAGACTCCTGCTATAACTCTGTGACTAACTAAACACACCGTTTTTTGAAGATGCTCAAAATGAAAATAAAAATGAGGCTCTGCAACTACAGTGTAGACATGGAGAACCCTTGCAAATGTTTTGAGACTTTTTAAAAACTTCCTCAGAAAGGCTGTTCACAATTTGTCAACAACAGTAGTAAAATATTGGATATAGTCTCATAGAAAAGTGATGTCTTCATTATAAAGTGAGTGTCTGACTGGCTGTGACTGTTGATGACATGTTCCAAATGGCATTAGCAAGAGAGTATCCAAATGTCTCATAAAGCTTGCGAGGTTTTTAAGTTTCCTTGCTTGTCACTGGAATTTTAAACCATTTCAGACAAGTTTCTTCTCAAAGTAGTCACAGATTTGTTGCAGGGATCTAGAACCTGTCCTGAAGACTTCTTGATGAAGTCTCCATGAGTCAGACAGTTCAAGAAATGTGAGATAACTTTGGAAGCTGTTAGCATTTTGCAAATAAAATCAGTGTAAACTGTGAATGAACCGACTCCAGATTAGGACACTTAGAGACTACTATGAGACTACTTAGGGACTACTTTGAGACTACTATGAGACTACTCAAGGACTACTTTGAGACTACTCAGGGACTACCTTGAGACTACTATGAAACTACTCAGGGACTCCTTGGAGACTACTATGAGACTACTCAGGGACTACTTTGAGACTACTATGAAACTACTCAGGGACTCCTTGGAGACTACTATGAGACTACTCAGGGACTCCTTTGAGACTACTATGAAACTACTCAGGGACTACTTTGAGACTGCTTTGAGACTACTCGGGGACTACTTTGAGACTACTATAAAACTACTCAGGGACTACTTTGAGACTGCTTTGAGACTACTCAGGGACTACTTTGAGACTACTCAGGGACACCTTTGAGACTACTATGAAACTACTCAGGAACTACTTGGAGACTACTATGAGACTACTCAGGGACTACTTTGAGACTACTATGAAACTACTCAGGGACTACTTTGAGACTGTTCAGGGACTATGAGACTACTCAGGGACTACTTTGAGACTACTCAGGGACGACTTTGAGACAACTTTGGGGCGGCATGTAGCTCAGTTGGGAGAGTGGCCGGTCTTGTAACCGGAGGGTCACCAGTTCAATCCCCAGCTCCGGCTGGGTTAGATTGCCGTTGTTTCCTTGGGCAAGACACTTCACCCACCTTGCCTGTGTGAATGTGAGTGTGACTGTGTGTGAATGTTGGTGGTGGTCAGAAGGGCCGATGGCGCAGAATGGCAGCCTCTCTTCTGTCAGTCTGCCCCAGGGCAGCTGTGGCTACAGACGTCTGTCGTAGTTTACCACCACCGGTGATAATGACTGTGTGAATGAATAATGCAACTCTGTAAAGCGTCTTTGAGTGACCTAAAAAGCGCTATATAAAACTGATGTGTTATTTTCATTATTATTATTATTATTACTTTGAGATGTGAAATTTACACAACTGTTGCAATTTGTTGGCCTTTAGGTCACATTCATATCACCTCGCTGCGTTTACCATTTTTTGAAAATGTTGCATGTCCTGATTCTGTGTTTCCAACAGAAAATTTGCATATTTTTCCTCAACATTGTGTCTCTAACCAGTCACCACCTGTCGTAGCCCAGTGATAAACTGGCTGAACAGAAAATAGAATAATTTTTCCTCCACCAGCATCAATGTGGTCAAGGCAGGATGTCATTTTTAAATCAAAGCCAGTCACCAAACAGCACCATCAGTGACTCCTTCAGGTGGCAGACAGAGAGTCTGGGAGCACCAGGAGCTCCATCCGCCCCCCACCCCCCCATCCAGACCCCATACTTCAGCTCCAGGCGGGGCTGGAACAGGCTGCAGATCGATAGCTTGTGTTTGCCCATAGCGGTGCCATTCTTCAGCCGGGACATTGATGCTAACTATCAATAGCAATAAGAGCCTGTCTGAGACACAGTTAACTGCTCGCCGAGCAGCACAGCTGTCTGGAAGCAGTTGATAAACATCTTGCGCCCAGAGTTGCAGCGAAGAAACCACTTGATATGTTTCAGCTTTGTGGGTGTATTTACTGTAAGAATGTGTGTGTGTGTGTGTGTTTTTCGTGACGTGTCTGCTGGCTCGGCGGTTACCTGCACGCCGCTTTGTTGTGTGCTCCCACGACCCGCTCTGTGGCTTCCACGCAGACATCATGTGTATATCCTGTATGTTCTGTGTTTACGAGCGTGTGAAGTAACGCGGGGATAATTCAATGTGTAATTTTTAGTTTTGCTTCCAGGTTCTTAAAAATACATAAACACTCGGCTTTCTGGGGGTGATGTCTGTAATTTCTTCAAGATGTTTTGGAGGGTTTGGGTCCTCGCTAACCTCCAGCCTTTGTGGTGTGTGTGTGTGTGTGTGTGTGTGTGTGTGTGTGTGTGTGTGTGTGTGTGTGTGTGTGTGTGTGTCGGTGCAAATCCGCCATCATTCTGTGAAGCGTCTAGCCATCTAAGCATCTCGCTTCATCCAAATATCATTCGTCAATGTCATATGAAGGCTTGAGTGTGTTCTTTAAGAATAGGAAGGAGCTAAAGAAGGAGTCTTGGTGGTCGTCCAGACCCGTGGTGTTTCTCGTTAACGCAACTCAAGCGAACATGTTTAATCAGATACAATCAAGAGAAGCTGTATCATAACATTTGAAGGATTTAATGATTGCATCTGTGTGACTGAGAGTGTCTAATTGTAAAGGGAAAAAAATCAACTCGCAATAATGAGAAACAGACATTAAGTTAGTAAAATGAAAGGAGATCAGCTGTAGGTTCTTATATTTGTTCAACAACTGGAACATTTTTATTTGTATTTGATTTATACAATTAAAATATTACAAATAATGACCTCGTTTTAGGTCAAATCAAAGTGAATTTATCTTATGGGTTTGGAAACACACACACACATTTTCTTTAGATTTTCTGTCTAAACTGAACTCTGTTTACTCTTTTACTATATTTTAGATTTCCAAGTTACCTTGAATATGTTTCACTCAAAATCCAAGGAGGTGTCTTAATTTAAAAGTAAAATTAGAATAAACAGTGAGGAGAGCTTCGTTAATCCAGGAGAGTTTATAATAAAATGTCTGGTCTGTGGAGGAGACGGAAAACTTAAAACGTGCACTCGTCTTGTTTCTGAACTCACTGAGAACTTCTAGCAGAATGTGGTGTTTAGATTTACTGTTACTCTACTTAATTCTGACATCTGATCATTATTTTCACGTTCAGCACTTTGTATTTATTATGAAATCTCTTTTATTAGTCTTTTGTGGTGTTATTTTCTCATGTTTGTTGCTTTTAGATATATTTTTTAAATATTTGATGTTATCTGCTGAGACAAAACTATTTTCATCAGGGAATAAAGTTTCCATCTGTAATGTAAAACTGAATTATTTGTGATGTAGATTTAGGAGCTCTCTCTCTCGCTCTGTGAGGACTTGATGCCGTTTTACATTAATACTTGAGAGAGCGAGGTTCTTTTGTCAGATCAGCACACATCTTGTAACGGTTGAACCTGTAGTTACAGCTGATACACACACTCACACTCACACACACACACACACACTCAGCAGACTGAGCATCACTGACTGTTACACGCTGCTGGAGGAGGAGGGCGAGTGTGAAATGCCAGCGACCTCCTGGACCTCGGTGACACCCTTGAATGTTTGCTTGTTTTCCCACAAGTGTGTGTGCATGTGTGTGCATGTGTGTGCGTGTGTGTGTGTGTGTGTGTGTGGGGGGGGGGGGGGGGGGGTCTGTAACAGCAGCTCAGATAATGTAAAAACAAACACAGCTCACTGATATCGGGTGATGCTCCAGGGGAGGTGTGGAGGGCTGAGGGGGGAGATTCTGTGTAGACAACTGGTGGCAGGACGGCTGGAGGACAATGGGGGGGGGGGGGGTTGATCTCTTAATTAATGGAGGCCGGTTCTGCTGCTGCAGGTACTGAATCTTAACGCCGGCAATCTTTCAGTCAGCGAGAAACAATCTGTGGAAGACAAAGAAAGTCGTTAGCTCCGTTTCTCCTAAAAGATTCGAGGTGTGAAATAAAAATCAAGGGAAAAGTTTCGTCCTTTCAAGTCATTTTAAAGTTTTCCGTGATTTTCTCGAGCCTCCTGCCCTGACCTGTTGTACAGTGACAGCGCGTGCTGCTTTGATTGATGGAAAATGTGAGCTTATGTCTTTTTTCTTTGAGCGCGAGGCCAGCTTACAACAATCCCTTTAATCAGGCTCCTAATCCTTCTGAAAGACGTCAGCGTGCCATTAATAAGGCCACGCAAGGCTTGATGTGTGTGTTAGGAGTGATGGAGGTCAGGATTTAAATGACGATTCCTTTGAAACAGTGGGTTTTTACTCGTGTGTGAGATTGACTAATTATAAAAGCTACATTTCGTTACATTTCATTAGGATTCGACGTATGAAATAAACTCAGCTGGTTATAAAATCAACACCTTTTTTGCATCGTGAGAAAACTTCCTGACACTTTGCATCCCCTGCAGACCTCAGAGCATCAAGTTTTCCCCCTTTTTTTTTTTTTTTTATTTTTTTTAATTTCCTCGTTTGGCCACAGCCGCGCGCGCGCACACATGCACGCACGTGCAGCTGACCCAGATGGAGGCCTGATCCGGCTCGTTGTGATTCTCCAGGCGTCGCATCCAACAGGACCGTGAATAGAACCCCCCCACCCACCACCACGTGTTGAATACGGTGGGGGGGGGGGGGGGTCACTAACAGCTCCGGTTCGGGAGACTCCGCCGCTTTAACGGACACATTATGCGCCGAGACGCTGCGCTGTGTGATCCATCAGGACGCGTCAGGTTGATGTGGCGCGCGCGCTATTGATTGCGCGTAACAGACAAAAACGCGCAGCTTTTGTGCGTCAAAAAAAAAAGGTCCAAACGCTTTTTATTCATTTTGACAACCTGCGTTTATTAAATATAGTTTATTAAATTTAAAAAATAATAAATCATATTTATGAATCATCATGTTAACATTTTTATTTGTGCTATAAATAATTTGATATGTAGTTTTGTTTTATTTAGTTTTGCTTTAAAAAAAAAAGCACAAACGTGTGAAGTTTAATTTATTAAAAGACAAACCCAGTTTTTATTCATATTAATAATAAAACTTTGCCCTGACACGTCTGTTCCTTTATCCTCCCACTGATGACCAGTTCTCATAATTGCACGAGATTGTTTTTTAACCAGAGCGCGCGCGCGCGCACGTTAGTCCCTGATTAACGGTCACCTGCGGTTTCGATCCGGTTGTCAAAGTGTCCGCCAGCCATCAGCGGTCTGGATTTATGAAACTGAAATGACTGTTAATGATCTGAGTGTGAAAACAGAAAACAGGAGGAGAAGAGGAGCTGCTGCCCCTCTTCCCTCTCTCCTCTTTTTTCATGAATAAGTAAATAGTGAGGCTAGTCGAAACTAAAAGATAGCTGACACGAGAGTGGACCAGATCCATCTCGCCTGCAGCTGCTCTTTAAATATTCAGTGAAAAATAATGGCATCACCTATAGTAACGTTATTATCTTCATTTCTCAACATCAGCCCGGCTGAGAGCTCCGTTTGTCTTTTTCACCTCGTAAATCTACTCGACTCAGACAAACTCCCGCGAGACCTTTTGTGTCTCTTAAACATCCCCAACGCAGGCCTGCTGCCGCGGCCCATCATTAATAATGATAATAATAATAATGATAATAATAATAATAATAATAATAATAATAATAATAATAATAATAATAATAATAATAATGATAATAATATTTAACCATCGTTTTAGGACCTTTGCAGATTTTTAAAAAATAAATTAACAGTTTTACCAACTTTTTTTGGTTTTAACTGATTTTATTTATCATTCTAAGATCATTTATAATATTTCAGAAGCAGGTGTTTGCTCATTTTCTCTTGTTAAAAAGCTGTTTGAGTGAATTAAAAGCTGTATTTGTCCTCGTCCAGGTGGACAGACTGTCCTCTCCGCTGCCGTCCTCCACTGATCATCATCCCGGTGCGCGCGACACGTTTGGATCTGCAATCAGAGAGAGAGAGAGAGAGAGAAAAGAGAGAGAGGAGGGGAAAGGAGGAGGAGGTGGATGGTTGTGTGACTGAGCAGCCCGGTGACCAATCAGCTCCGCGGTGGGCGGGGCTCCGGCTCTGTCCCACTGCCTGACGGGCCCTCAAAGTTTGTTTATTCGCAGAACGCAGTGCGTGATGAAAACGTGTTAGTAAGTAACTCCCTTTTTCCCTGCTGATCATAATTAAAATTAATTTAAGAAAATAAACAGAATCCTTCCGGGACGTGGACTCCGGCTCTCACGGTGGACTTTTTTTTTTTGGGGGGGGGACATCCGACCCGGTGCCGTTTTACGCGCGGATCATGCTCGCTTTTTGTGCGCACCGGAGCGGATCGGCGGCGGCGGCGGCGGCGGCAGCTCCCCGGTCCTGAAACTCCTCGGACTTTCAGCCAGAGCCGAACCCGGTGAGCGGATCTGGGAGCAGCAGCGACCTGAAGAGAGAAAAGTTTGTTCGCTGTCGGAGGATCCGGTCAGGAGCCCGGAAAGGAAAAGACAAGTGATCCGAGAGACTGATGGCAGGAACGGACACGAGGAGCTGACGTCCCCCTGAAGCAGGGTCGGGATCAGGATCCAACACAAGGGGTTAACCCGTCTCTGAAGGGAGAGGGGAAGACCCAGCCTCTCGTCCCGGTCCGGATCGACTCATTGGGTGGGAGCTGAGAGAGAGACAAGAGTCCCCAGCAAATCAGGAGCTAATTGATTAAAGAGACTTCATTTGAATAGGAGGGGGGCTGGCGAGGTGCCAATCGCCTTTCAAAGCAGCCCCCCCACCCCCACCCCGTATGATTAATCGCACGGCATTATTGATAATCATAACGGGGCACATGCGCGGTGGATGGGCTCCGTTTACGTAATTTTTGAGGAGGTTTTGTAGTCATTTTTTTTATTCTTTGCCTGCTGATGTGCCAGCCAGCATGTCGCGGAGGAAACAAGCGAAGCCGCAACACTTCCAGTCCGACCCGCATCTGCCTTTACCGGAACACAATGGTGAGTCCCTCCGACCCGAGTCCCTCAGACCCGAGTCCCTCAGACCCGAGTCCCTCAGACCCGAGTCCCTCAGACCCGAGTCCCTCAGACCCGAGTCCGACCGGGATCTCTCAGGATAAAGTCGATCTGAGCCGGTTTTTAGTCCAGATCCGTCCGCTGGAGGACACATTTCAGCCAAACTTAATTCTAAAGTTTTGTTTTACTTTTTTTTTTTTTAAACTTCCTTATTTAAATAATTTATAATAAAACGGACCAATTCGTTCGTTTTAGCTGCTTTTTCTTTGCGTGTTTAAAGTTTTAGAACATTTTAAAACTAAAGAGTCGGTTCGGTCTCCCTCCGGTCGGTGTCGGGGCGCCGCGCGGACCACCCGCTCGCTCCTACCGGGGCTCCGGGACGCACGCGTCCCCCTCCGGTCCGCGCTGTCTCCCGTCTCTGTTAGAAATTTTAAAAATAATCCTCCAGACTTTTTTATGTTTGCACACAGAGCTGCTGTATTGAATCAAAATGACCCCAAAATGTGCGCAAATTTTAAAAAAATAACATTTTTAAAATTATTTTATCATCTGTCTCAAGGTTTACTTCCGTCTTTAAAAATATATAAAATCATTTGTTTTAAAGTTCAGTAACACACTAACACAACTCGCCTTTTCTTTTAAAATAATTGTAAAATAAATTCTAACCCTTAAAGAGAACAAACCTCGAACATTATTCAATATTGTTAAAAACCAAACCTCTGTTCTGTTTGGCTCAACGACTTAAAGTGAACTCTTGTTTCAAACATAAAAAATGCTTGATTTGATTTAATCCTGTTTATTGACAAGAAGAAAATATTCACAGTAAAAAAAAAATCAATCTAACTTTGGTCCGATCAGATTTGGCTGATAAGATTTGGCTGGTTGCACAATGTGGGGGTTTGTTGACTTGACTAAAAAAAAAAAAAAAAAAAAGTCCTTTAAAAACAAAACTGGGCTCAGTTTTTGTTTCCAGCCGTCACTAACCGGTTAAAAGGCCAAAGCCGAACTAAGGTTTCCTCTCAGGCCTTTGATGGATGAAGCTGTGACCTGGAGAGCCGTAAGATCCAAAAGCAGCTCATCTTTAAGGAACTTTCTGCGTTTTTCATCAAATCTAATAAACAACAAGGGTTTTAGCAGCTCTGTTGTGTGTGTGTGTGTGTGTGTGTGTGTGTGTGTGTGTGTGTGTGTGTGTGTGTGTGTGTGTGTGTAATTACAGGAGCTAGGAGACGTTGATTAGAAAGTTTGCAGGTATTTTGCTGAAGCTGTAGTAAATGTGTTGTGGGATGCGGAAGTGGAACAGGAAGTCATTGTGTCTGCTGAGGTCGGTGGTGGTGGGAGGTCGGGGTGAGGGCCATGGGGGGG
>SSNR01000042.1:968775-1005776 GCA_006937965.1 Callopanchax toddi | reverse complement strand
CAGCTCCCCCCCCCCCCCTTCTCTTCACTGTTGTTCCCTTCAAAGAAAGAGTCGAGTTGCTTGTCAAGTTGCCAGTGTTTATGTGGTGTGAGTCTAGGTGTAGCGCGAAGAGCTTTCTCCCTCCCCTTTAAGCTTTAACCGTGTCACCGGGGCAGAGTTTGTGAGATTCGAGTCTTGTCCGGGACCACGGCAGCTTTTAGTGGAACCCCATCTAGTGTTCAGTGGGATGAGGACGTGAGCAGAAACCCTCCTGAAGACGCTCACAGAGGCCCCCCCGGCGAACGTAGGATTCTCTCAAAGCTCGACCTTTTATTTTGACTAACCCTCGTCTTCTCATCTTTTACTAAACGTCCTGCTGCTCTTTGTCTCTGCTCACTCCCTTTATGCTTCACATACAGTTTCACACAACCCTTCACTTGACTTTATCTTAATTTTAATTCGAAGTTAATCCTGTCTATTTTGGGACTTAAGCCTAATGCTAGCATCTGCGCTGTTGGCCATACTTGGACCGAGGACTTGAAGTGATGCTTTGACTCGGTGTTGATCCCTCTTTGTAAAAATATGACAGTTAGTAGAGTTTCAGCTGAAGTTAGCAGGGAGGTTTGCCGTTGCTGTTTTGTTTTGTGACATGATGAAGTTGAGGGAAATGATTGGAAATTCATCAGCTGGGATACAAATGTAATTAGTAATTATTTTATTTATTTAAAAGAGTATTTTAATTTCTAGTGTTACAGTGAATATTTGCATTAAAAACCTTTGGATTTTTATGCATCTTTAAAAATAATTTTTCACATTTTTACGTCATTTCTAATTAATTTAAAGGATATGTCTAAATCAGCCCAGATTTTTTTTTCCTAGTGTTTATTTTTATTTTACAGATTTTACGTCACACATTTTTGTGAAAATGGAAACGTTTTCTCGACGAATAATTTTATGAAAAGTTTTCCCGTCCAACAGTTTCTCCTTTTTTTATTCCCACACTTTGACACATTCGACTAGTTTTTCTTAACTTGTGTGCGTCGGCCTGGGAAGAAAAAAAAAATACATGTTTTTATTTAATTCCCACATTTTTCACTTCATAAATCAAGCACTTTTTCTGCCAATAAATCACCACTCGGGGTGCAGGCGGCGGGTGGGAGGAAAGGGGGATTTAACGTGAAAAGTTATCATTAAAGTTGAATCTTCTCTGTTTGCATGGTTTGGTGGTGTGAGGGCCAGGGTTTACTGTCATGGCAACTTTGTGTTATCCAGTGTCTCTGAGCGGAGAAACATTGAGGGAGATAATCCCTGAATTAAACAGGATCTGCTTTGAGTCGACTGGGATGAGCAGGGCCAGGCCGCGCCGACGATCCCCGCCGCTCCCATGCTGCGTGAACAATGGGAAGGCATCCTGTCTCTCTGTGGGGCAGGGCTGCACTTCTCTGGGTTTCATTTGCAAATGAATTCTTGGCCCTGATGAAAGTGTTGAGGGGCCGGAGCTACAATGAAAGGGATTCATAGAGAAATGCAATTTGTAAATCAACTTGTATGTTAAATAGTGAGATTTTAGTGTGACAAAGAGGGAAGTGAATGAGGAAAGTCTGGAGCACAGCGGTGGCTCTGGGGGCTGGGTGGCGTCTTGCTTTCCTTTAACACTCTGACTCGTTCCGTTTATTAAAATGGAAAATGTGAAAACCTGCTTTTGCGTGCCTGACAATGGGGGTCATTTTGACTTATTGTCTGAATAAAAGCTGTTGTTTCTGTGTATCTGGTTCTGGGAGCTGGTGCGTCTGGTTTGTCAGTTTGTGATGAATGAATTTAAATGAAGTTTTGACCAAGTTTCTTCTCTTTTAAACCACGTTGTTTGTATTTCAGCTGCTTTCCCCCCCCCACCTCATACATTATATGAACATTTTAGGAGTCACTGTGGAGCAAAAGTGGTGTTACTTAAATAATAAAGATTTTAAAAAATCTTATTTTTTCAACAAAAATAATTTCACAAGCCGATCATTTTTCTACAACAAATTTTCGTGATTGCTCTGTTTTCAGGGTATCCGCAGGTCCTTGAAAAGCCTTAAAAGGTCGTAAATTAGCATTTCCAAAATTAAGGCCTTAAAAATCATTAAAAAATGATAAATAATCCTTAAATTTAGTGTCCAAAGGTCTTAAATTTCTAGGGTTTCAAAGATCTGAAACTCAGCAGTACACCAGACCGCAAGGGTCTAGAAGGGTCTAGAAGGGTCTAGGTCACTTAAGGCTGTTATTATTCAGTAAAAAGGAGCTTTTTAAAATTATTTTCAGGTGAATGCAATACACTTCCGTAAGATATAATGCAGATCAATTATCTTGATGTTTGTTATTTTTCAGAACTATTTGTAAGGTGGTCACATCCCCTTTGCCCATTTCCATGAATGTAAGGTCTTAAATTTGATTTAAAAAGGGTCTTAAAAAGTCTTAAATTTGGCTTCCTTGAACCTGCAGAAACCCTGTGTTTTGTTGCACGTTTGCATTTCGCTCTATTGTTTTCGTCTCACCGTGACTGCGAGGAGAGTGGATACAAATGAGTTTAGTGACATAGATAACCTGTCCAAGATGCCCGTAGCTGGATGAAAATGAGCAAAGTTGACAGCAAATTGAAAGTCTAATAAGTCCTTCAAATGCTTGATTTGCGCAGAGTGGACATGTAGACTTTGAAGGGCATGGAATATAGGAAATCAATGCCCTGCTATGAAATTTCATTAAGACCCGATGTTCTTCGTTCACTCTGGTTTATATTTTGATGGATTATCTGAAGAAAATTATTACCTTTGCTTGGCTGATGAAGCCCAGATGTACATCTTCAAAGATCACTTTTAAGCAATATTTGCATAGTTCCCATTGATTTTGTATCCCGACTTATCGTGTTTCAGAGGCATTGAATGAGGCTTTTCTCGTTTTCGTTGGCTTATTGTTGCCTTGGGATCATTGTTTTTGTGAGCGCATCAAAAGGATAAGTGTAAAACTGATTAACTTAAGATTAACAACAATGGAATTTGAGGAGATAAAGCTGCTTCTTCAGCTGCAAAACATCTCTAATCACTAATCCTCTGTTTCCTCTTTTTCAGGGGACACAGACCTTTGCGTCAAAGACCCCCCCTGCAAGGAGTCCGACGCCCATGTCTGTAGCAGATGTTGTGCTGAGTTCTTTGAAATCTCAGCTCTTGAGGAACACCAGAAGAATTGCACTAAGAATCAGTTAGTTTTGATAGTGAATGAAAATCCTGCTTCTCCTGCTGGAACTTTCTCGCCTGGGTCTCCTCCCCATAATCCTGATGACCAGATGAATGACACGGCTAATAACACTGATCAAACAGAGTGCAGTGACCTTTTAGAGCCCAGCGCTCTTGAAAAAGAAGAATCCATGGATGTGGATGTTTCCGGAATGAGCAGCGGTCACGAAGAGGAAGGCAGCCAAACTGAGAACGGGAGCCCCGTCAATGCAGTCCACATGAGCAGAGCCACCTCTGGTCCCGCTGTCGGTACTCCAGCGATCTCTGCTTCGTTACCTCAGCTCAGTAACTTAACCGAATTGGGAAACTTCTCTATGATAAACAGCAACGTCATTATAGAAAATCTGCAGAGCACTAAAGTCGCTGTGGCTCAATTCTCCCAGGAGGCCCGAAACACTGGGGGCCCCAGGGTGGCGGTGCCAGCTCTAATGGAGCAGCTTTTAGCTCTGCAGCAGCAGCAGATTCACCAGCTGCAGCTTATCGAGCAAATACGCCATCAGATTCTCTTATTAGCTTCTCAGTCCCCGGAAATGCAGGTACCCCCGACGTCTGCTCCAGGCTCAATGGGGCCTGCTGCCAGCCCACTGACCACGCTCAGTTCACATCTCTCTCAACAGCTGGCTGCAGCCGCAGGCCTCGCACAGAACCTGGCGAGTCAGTCAGCCAGCATTAGCAGCCTAAAACAGCTGGCTGCAGCAGCACAGCTACCTCAGTCCAACCCAAGCAGCAGTGAGACATCTCAGAGCATTACCACACTGGGACCATCAACAGTTAATCCTCAGTCCTCAGACAAGAGGCCTGGTGTCATGAGCAGCCTCCACTCTCAGCTGAGCAGCTCCTCACTAGCTAAATCATCAGCACCAGCTTTTGGAATCAGTAGCCTGTTAAGCTCTGCAGTAAATCCCCTTCTACCTCAGCCCCCACCTGGAAACCCCATGTTCTCTAGCTCTCTGCCCAGTGCCGGCACCACAGTAGAGGACCTAAACTCTTTAGCAGTTCTGGCCCAGCAGAGGAAAGGCAAACCACCAAACGTAACTTCATTCGAGCAAAAGAGCAGCTCCGACGAGGCGTTCTTCAAACACAAGTGCAGGTTTTGCGGCAAGGTATTTGGGAGCGACAGTGCCTTGCAAATCCACCTTCGCTCCCACACTGGCGAAAGACCATACAAGTGTAATATCTGCGGTAACCGCTTCTCCACTCGCGGTAACCTGAAGGTGCATTTTCAGCGTCATAAAGAAAAATACCCTCATATCCAGATGAATCCATACCCAGTCCCCGAACATCTAGACAACATACCGACGAGCACGGGTATCCCGTACGGCATGTCCATGCCTCCGGAGAAACCCGTGACCAGCTGGCTGGACACCAAACCAGTTCTGCCCACTCTAACAACTTCAGTTGGCATGCTACTGCCACCAACCATACCGAGCCTGCCTCACTACATCAAAAAGGAAGATCATTCAATAGCCATATCTAGCCCTTCTGTTACTGCAAAGCATGACTCAGGTGCTACTGAGCCTTCAGCTAAAAGTAACGAAAGAGTGACTGAAGAGGGTGAAGGTGCAACTTTGCCTACCTCAAATGGAAAAACAGATGAAGGCAGCCACTCCTCAGGCTTTATAACTAACGTGAGCTCTGCCTCGGAATGTGCTGCAGAGTATACAACTTCCAACAGCCCACCCATGATGACCAACCCACTCATGCCCCTTTTGACTGATCAGTTCAAGGCGAAGTTCCCTTTTGGTGGTATCCTGGATCCCCTCCAGGGGTCAGAGACTTCCAAGTTGCAGCAGCTTGTGGAAAACATTGACAGGAAGGTGACAGACCCAAACGAATGTGTCATCTGCCACCGGGTGCTGAGCTGCCAAAGTGCTCTGAAAATGCACTATCGCACCCACACAGGGGAAAGACCCTTCAAATGTAAAATCTGTGGTAGAGCATTTACCACCAAAGGGAACCTTAAGACCCACTACAGTGTCCACAGGGCCATGCCTCCTCTTAGAGTCCAACACTCCTGCCCTATTTGTCAGAAGAAGTTCACCAATGCTGTGGTCCTTCAGCAACATATTCGCATGCACATGGGTGGGCAGATCCCCAACACCCCTCTGCCAGACAGCTATCCAGAGTCCATGGCCTCCGATACCGGCTCGTTTGAGGAGAGGAACTTTGATGACCTGGACAACTTCTCAGATGACAACATCGAGGGGATGGACGAGGGCCCAGATAGCAGTGTCCCTGACACGCCAAGGTCTGCTGATGCTTCCCACGACAGTCTATGTAACTCCCCAACTCCTGCTGAGATGATCAGCAGCGAGGGACAGGAAAGGTTTGGCCAAGAGAACCTCCGACATAATGAAATGGAGGAGCTCCCAGCTACCCAAATGAAGATGACATCAAATGGTTTAATTGAAGGGGATTGCCTCACTAATGATTCCTCATCTCTGGGAGGAGATATTGAAAGCCAAAGTGCCGGTAGCCCAGCTGTGTCAGAATCTACCTCCTCCATGCAGGCACCATCTCCTACTAGCATGCAGCTACAACCACGTAAATCCCCCAGCCTCGAAGAAAGGCACCAGAGGGCCTTCTCCTCTGACCACACCACCGCAAGCCTCCTGCACTCTCACCCCTCCAACATTGGAGCCCTGGACCTGACATCTGTCAATCCCACAAAAGACCCGCTGGGCATGATTTTCCCCTTCCGTGAGCGAAACATCATCAAGAACACATCCTGTGACATCTGTGGGAAGACCTTTGCTTGTCAGAGTGCCTTGGACATTCACTATCGAAGCCATACCAAAGAGCGACCATTTATTTGCACGGCTTGTAACAGAGGTTTCTCCACCAAGGGCAACCTCAAGCAGCACATGCTAACTCATCAAATGAGAGACCTGCCCTCACAGCTCTTTGAGCCGTCAAATACCAGCCTGTCCTCCAGCCCCACCCCTTCCCTTCTCCCTGTTGGATCTCTCAACAAACCTGAGGTCAACGGCTTCCTCCACGGCCTCCACCAAGAGAACAAGGACATCACCCCGAGCTTGGTCACGTCGTCTGCCTCCACCTCCCCGGTGCTTTCTGCCGCTCCACCGCGCAGGACGCCCAAACAGCACTTCTGCAACACCTGCGGGAAGTGTTTCTCCTCCTCCAGCGCTCTACAGATCCACGAGAGAACCCACACAGGGGAGAAACCGTTTGCATGCAGCATCTGTGGTCGGGCTTTCACCACCAAAGGAAACCTCAAGGTAAAGCTGCCAGTCTCCTAAAAACGTGTGCGTGAGAATGTTGGTAAAATATGAGTCTCAGACCTCCTACTTAGTTTTATACGGTTCGTCAGAGAACCTGACATCAAGAGGTGATAATGCCGTATAATTCATGAGAGAAACAGCTTCGCGAGAGAAAAATTAACTGAGTGGAAAAGCTGATTCATGCAGATAATATGATTGTTGGGGAGACATTCCAGAATGTGATCAGCTAAGAGTGATTCGGTGCGCTGAGTTAATTATCACAGTGAACTGGGTCAGTCTGTATTTTTCCATCACCGATTATCTAAAAAATGTCACAGTCTTATGTCACTGAGAAACAGCATTTGCTCAATAATCAACAGAAACCTAAAAGTGTACGCCGAACAGGAAGTTTCTAATCCAGAGAGCAGTTCAGGCTTCTTGTTCATTTTTAATTTTTACTTTCTGTTTGTGGATAAATAGTGCAAAAGCAGCCCAACGTTTCTTTAAGAAGTCATAAAAAAATACACTGATTAACAGCTGTCTGAGTGTTTTTATGATTATGAAGGAGAGGATATTTTAAAGAGGTGCACTGTCACATATAATAAGCAACGAAACTGGACATATTAATGTTGTCTCGAGCTCTGTGGTCTCCTCGTGAGATGAGCAAATTAAAGTTTAGATTAAACGCCACGTCTTGCCAAAATAAGATGTTTACACCATGTTTGCAGTTTAAGCAGCTAACTAGGCTGCTGCACCCAGGGTGTGAAGCATTTTAAATACCGTCAAGCATTATGATTATTTTTTCCATTGCATCATCTCATGTGCAGCTCCTGTGGCCAAGTTTTGTAAACAACACTAATTTTCATCCCTTTCATTGCTCTTTGTCTCTGCTCTCCTCCCCTCTCTCCCCCCGTAGGTTCACATGGGCACACACATGTGGAACAGCGCTCCCGCCAGACGTGGCCGCAGGCTCTCTGTGGATGGTCCGATGGCCTTCCTGGGCACAAACCCAGTCAAGTTTCCCGAGATCTTCCAGAAAGACATGTCGTCACGGGCGAGCAACGGGGACCCGACTAGTTTTTGGAACCAGTACGCCGCAGCCTTCTCCAACGGTCTGGCCATGAAGACAAATGAGATCTCGGTCATTCAGAACGGAGGCATCCCTCCTATGTCCGGTGGCATGGGAAACGGGGGCAGCTCTCCCATCGGCGGCCTGACGGGCAGCCTGGACAAGCTGCACAACACGGAGCCCAACGCCGCTCTGGCTGGCCTGGAGAAAATGGCCAACACGGACAACGGGACCCACTTCCGCTTCACGCGCTTCATGGAGGACAATAAAGAAATTGTCACCAATTAGAGTGTGTGTGTGCTCACACTTAAGATGCCTTTAGGCATTCTGTACACACACACACACACACACACACACACACACACACGGAAGGAGAGAACAAGACGAGGATAAAATCAAATGAACCGCTCTGCTCGTCACAGAATCTTTACGGACACTCGTGTGAAGACAAGTTGCTTTTTTGTACAATGTACATGTCATAGTTTTACGGAGCTTATTTATTAGTGATTATAATCTTGCTTGAAAAACAAGTGGAAGCATTAACAGTTAGGGTTTGTTTATTTTTGGAAGCAGAATGGGTATGTATGTTTGACACGTAGAAGACCCGGTTAGATGACCTTACCTTGGCATTAAGTTATTTTCCGTCTGTAGTCGCTATAACCGAACTGTCGATGTTCCTGTGATGCATTAGCCCTGTAATAAGCAAACTGTAAATAATGTACACTGATCTCCTGTAGGCGCTCTAACTTCTGGATGTTTCCCTCCTCTCTTGTTCAGATGAAACGATGAAGGGACAAAAATGACGTTAGTTTTTTCCCAGTTTTTTATTTACCTTTACTTTATTTAAGGAAGACAATATATTAAAGTTTGCTACATTCTCAGTTTCCTTTAGTGTTAACTTTTCATTGTGACGTTCTTTATCTATCTCGTTTTTGTTGACTTCTATTTTCTCCTCCTTCTTCTCTTTTGTTTTTCTTGATATTAAAAGTGAGACTTTTATTTCCAGGGGAGTTCTCTGACTGAACTGAACCATCCAATCATTCGATTTTGTCTGCTGGATTTCCACATTGCTGCTACGTCCCAGCATCCTCCTCACTGACATCCAAGTTTCTGTAAATACACTCAGATGTGGAAATGCAAACTCCCTCGTGAGGAAAATGTACATAGTGATCACACGAGACGTCCATCGCGGCCAGGGGGACAAACTGATAGTGTTTTTATAAATATAAATATATAATATGGTTTTGACAAACCTTCGGACTGTTACATGCACTTTCTTGGAAAGTTGGAAGATCTTTATGGGTCCAGTTTCTCTACACTTTAATACCTACTAACAACTAAGATACTGTAATTCTTTACTCTAATAATCAAATACATCAGTTTTCCAAAAGAAACTTTGTGTGTTTGTGTGCTTTTATTCCCTACAGCTGTTTTTGTGCTTGTTTTTTTTTTAATAAGATTTTTTAAATCCTGCAGCTCTTTTGACGTTTGGCTATAAACTGATGATTGAAGCGTTTCTGCTCTTTAGCTTTAAAATTATTACAACATAATTTGTATTGGGTGTTAAAAGTGGAGTGTTGATTTAACTCCTACAGAGTTGATTTTAACACCTTTTCTGGGTTTATATAGCTCCACACTCTTCAGAGTTAAATTAACACTTTTGAAATCGTTAAATAATTAACACTGTGACAGAGTTCCTTTTTTTACCCCAAAAACAGAGTTAAAGTAACACTGCAGGATTAAACGGGTAACTCTGCTCTGAGTTACTTTGGTAACACAAAAAATACTCTACTCAGTGTTAAATTAAACTCCCTTAAGTGTTAACTATCTAATCTAAAAAAAGTTACCTAATTATAATAATTTATTACAACATGCAAATTAGTTTAAAAATGTTTATTTTCTATGTTTTAACGTGTTAAATGACAGTAAAATATACAAACTTTTATTAGTAACACAGCTTTAAATATGAAATGGGTTGATAAAACATTTTTAAAACACACATTTCTTCACTAATCACTCTGTGTTCATAAAGACCATCAACACAAACCTGTCAAAAGCTTCTGTCAACATAAAAATATGATATTCTGCTGTTTGACCAAACACTGGCATTTCTTCTTAAATCACACAGCAGACCAGTCATTTTATGTTCTTTACACCACAAATTTTACAAAAGCGGTCAAATTATGCAGTTCAACAAACCAGGCTTTCAGCAGCAAGTCAACAGTTTCCAACTACAGATAGTTATAATTTTACTGCATCAATTTAGGTGTTTGATAAATGCTGGAGAAAACTGTACTCGCCATGTTTAGTCACTGTGTAGAACACAGTGTGAAGAGGGAAATGGAGCCATTTTTAACAGTTTTCAAAGTTCAAGCAGGTGGGCGGAGCTTATTTACCTCTCTGTAGAGTTAAAACACACTGGTGCAATCAACTCTTTGAATTAACTCCAACACTGAACACCATTTGACTCTGAATGTGTTAATTAACACTTGGAGAGTTGAAATCAACTCTGAATAATTTAACCCTGAAATTTCAACTCTCCAGTTTTTGCTGTGAACTTTAATAAAAGTTATTCAAAGCTTTTATTAAATAAAAAAGCTTCGTGCCTTCATTTAGCTACACATTTCTAAATATGACTGGATGAAAAAGAAATAAAGAATATTCACATCAGGTCATCACTAAATTACTTTATTTTTTATGCACACTTTTATGAGAAAAAAACAGCATTTTAAAACAAGTTGTCAAATCTCTAAATGAAGATCTCGACGGTCTCAAACGAGCTTCTTTTTTTTGTTGTTCAATTGAATTTTTCCCCCTCTTTTGTATTTCAACAGCTGCATTTAATTTAACACATCGCTGCACATCCTGCAATCCAGGATCTGTTCTTTTCTCATCCAGCATCCTCAGCACTCTCTCCCCTCCTCTTCCTCCTCCCCTCCCCTCTCCTGAAATCCTCAATATTTACGTTTTAGATTTCAAGACGTCGAGGCTAAATGATCCTTGCCCACAGTGCCTGTTTTCTTTTTAACAGTCACATCTGTTCCCCTGAGCTGTGTTTGTGCAGCACGGCGGCTTCCTGAGAGATTCCTCCGAAGGCAGAAAACGGCTCCACATTCCTGACTAATCAGGACCAAAATATAAGCCGTTTTCACATTTTTTTTATTGCTTCTAATACAGTTGGGTATCAATTCTATTATACGTTTTTTATTATTATTAATTGAATTAGAGAATTAACGTAAAAAAGTTTTTTAGAAATTGCAAAATAAAAGACATAGAGTGAGTGAAAACCCAGATGACGTGAGCTGCTCTCGGGTCAGGACCAGAACCAGAACCTGGACGCTTCACCTCTCTGAGTCTGGGCTTCCTGCCTCTCGGTCCCTTTGCTTTAGTATCGATTGAGCTGTGCAGTATTACAGAAACACTTGAATCTCAGGTGGCAGGAATGTGTACGATTGATCTCTTCCACCGTGGCTCCCAGCAGTGCACAACACACACACACACACCACAGGAAAAGCCCAGCGAACACACTGAAACACGATCAGACTGAGAGAGGGGCCGTCCCGGTCGGCCCTGCTGCTGCTGCTGGTGGGACTAACTGGTCCCTTCAAACACACACGATACCCTGGATTTATTAGAAGAATCTTTTATTTTTCCTCATTGAGCCTAAATGCCTCGATGTCGCTGAGGAGGATGGGAACCATTAGTCCCTGTAGCTGTAAGCCACTCCTGCCCACTTACTGTACACTTGAAGGTTCATCAGAGGACTGGCTTTAACTCAGAGCTGTGTGTGCATCTGTCTCCAGCCAGAGTCGGCTCAAAGATTTCCTTATTTTTTAGTGTTCTGTCACTCAAAATCTTAAAAGTATACATTTTCTCACACAGATCATCAATGTGGAAATTCAGTTTTTACACTGAAGCTGTGGCTTTTTCATTTCTACAATATTTAAGTGTTTCTCCTGACCTAAACAGCATGTGGCTTACACGGTATACTTTGTGTTAAAAGGAAAGCACATATTTCTTGAGCCTTTAGTGAAATCTGTCCCGTGTTTCAGTGAGATGAAGCTGCAGAGCAGATCTTAGGAAGCTGAAGTCCCTTCAGCTGTCAGCCCTCCTGAGTCGATACAGACCGTAGCCCGAGGCCCATCCTGGACTCCCCGCTGAGGGTTCTGGCCTAACGCTGCAAGATCAAAGACCCACAGAGAACAATGGTGACCCAGGCGCTGGATCTGCTGGCACACCTGCCCACACTGTCAGTCACGCTCAGGTGAGGGATCCTAACAGAGGTACCTCATTAACAACGCACCTGTCAGGTATTTTTCTGGTCCTCCTCGTGTTTTGCGCTGTCCTGTAAATGTCCAATCCTTGGATTTTGTTACTTCTCTTAATCTGACTTGAATTCGTACTTTTAAAGTAACTCGTGTTTGTCATCCTGCATCAAACCTTCTGAACGTTGGTGCAAAAATACAGCAGGATTTTTAGATTTGTACAAACAAAACAAAAGTCGGGTTTTACCCACGTTGGCTGCTGAAGTTCCTGAAACTGTCTGGTCCTAATCTGAGCACCTCCTCCCTTCTGTGAAGTTTCGAGTTTGGCTGCATGGTGGCGCAGTTAGCACTGTTGCCTCGCAGCAAGCAGGTCACAGGCTCGAATCCCGGCTGTGGCTTTTCTGTGTGGAGTTGCATGTTCTCCCCATGCATGCGTGCAGGGCCGGATCCAGCCGGAGGGGGGGGGGGGCAGGTTGAATATCAAGGGGGCCAGTCTGGACATGCTAAGAATGTTTTGGTCATCACATCCCCCCAATCCCTTAAATGCATCAAAAACTACACCATCATCATATCAGTTCCTCTAGCCATAGATTTATTTTCATATCTGATCCCTACCCTCTGCATTTACCCGGGCTTGGGACGGAACAAGTAGGACACTGGCTGATGCCCTGTTGAGGCTGATTCATCTGGTTTGGTTTGGTTTAGTTTTTTGTTCTTTTTGTGGTTTTTTTTTTCTTTTTTTGTGTTTTTTGTGTATTTTTTGTTTTTTGTTCTTTTTGTGTATTTTGTTCTTTTTGTGTTTTTTTGTTTTGTGTTTTTTTGTTTTGTTTTTGTGTGTTCTTTTTGTGTTTTTTTGTTTTGTGTTTTTTGTTTTTGTTTTTTGTTATATTTTGTTTTTTGGGTTTTTTTTGTTCTTTTTGTGTATTTTTTGTTCTTTTTTGTGTTTTTTGTTTTGTTTTTTGTTATATTTTGGTTTTTTGTGTTTTTTTGTTCTTTTTGTGTTTTTTGTTTGTTTGTTTTTTTGTTCTTTTTTGTGTTTTTTGTTTGTTTGCTTTTTTGTTCTTTTTGTGTTTTTTGTTTGTTTGTTTTTTTGTTCTTTTTGTGTTTTTTTGTTCTTTTTGTGGTTTTTTGTGTTTTGTTTTTGTTCTTTTTTGTGTTTTGTTTTTGTTCTTTTTTGTGTTTTTCGTTTTTGTTCTTTTTTGTGTTTTTTGTTTTTCTTTCTCTCTGTGTCATTCATCAGTAGCTACTTTGTATGAGGACAAATGGAAGAGAGCGCTCACTCTGACCATTTTTCACTGAAATATTTTTGAAATTTGTTATTTCTGCATGCAATCGCGTTTGGGGGGGACAGTCATGGAATTTGGGGGGGCAATGCCCCCCCTTGCCCATGCCTACATCCGGCCATGCATAGGTTTTCTCCGGGCACTCCGGTTTCCCCCACAGATCACAACATGCCCTAGGGTCCAGGGTCCTCCTTGTAAAAGAGATTCTGAATCTCAACGGGACCTTCCTGGTTAAATAAAAGTTAATAAAATAAAGTTCTGCTATTGACTCGTCTGGTTTGGAAGTTTTTCTGGGTTTTTTTTTACGGTGCATCAGACTGTGCATTTATCTTGTAGTTCATCCCCTCTTTGCCGTCTGTGTGCTGGTGAGAGGCAGCGAGGCCCATATTGCGTTTCATGACCCGTTCTGTGTACCCAGACAAACAGGTGGGCGCCCTGATGTCAGCTCCTCCTGGACTCGATTCACCAAACTCCAGACTTCTTGGGCCTTTCTTTCTTAAAGCCCATGCTTTCCGAACAGTCCCAGTTCTCGGTTTCCCTCTGCGTTTGATGGGAACCATTGGGGATGCTAATGAACATCCACGGAGGTTTTGTCTCACGCGCGGTGTTTCGCGTTATCTGCGCCTCTCTTGTTTATCATCGCCGCTAAAATTGCATGGCTGTTCTCCTGGGCTTTTACTGCAGGGCGGACATTTAGCCCATTATGATGCTAATTCTTTTAAATTTGAAGTGCGGGGGTTTGTCCTCGCAGCTTTTTGAGCCGGGGTCCTTTTTGAACATTACAAGCA
The DNA here is from genome assembly GCA_006937965.1 of Callopanchax toddi. Classification (NCBI taxonomy): domain Eukaryota; kingdom Metazoa; phylum Chordata; class Actinopteri; order Cyprinodontiformes; family Nothobranchiidae; genus Callopanchax; species Callopanchax toddi. The sequence goes on along the minus strand of SSNR01000042.1, from coordinate 991,902 downwards.
CCTTTTTTGTTGCTCCAGACAAACCTGGTGTCACGGGTTGTCCACCTTACCCCTAAAGGCAAATTTAATTTAATGTGCATTTCCATTTTAAGATGAATCACATGTTTCCTTGTTGTGTACAGTAGAATGGAGACGGATCGCCTTTCTCTGGGTTTAAAGAAGTGCTTTGAGATTAAGTAGGCTGATTGTGGCGCTTTCACCATCAGAATTACGGCCGGTAACCTTAGACAGGCCTGTCTGCTCTGGGGCTTAAACACACACTCAGTTGGGGACACTCTCTGTTAATGTCATCTCACAGATTCAGTTTCCTAATCACGATCTCGCCTCGAGTCCCACAACCTCGGACGCGTATTCTCTTTCTTTCTCACAGTGTCAAAGCGTTCTAGTCAGACGGGGAGATATTCTACGGCTGCAGAATGAGATATTGATATTAGGGTGTCAGGATGGGGTGTCAGAGCGACTCAGAGGAGCCCTTCAGCTGCTTGTCAGGTGTGTTTGATTCCATAGGTGAACCGCAGACATGTCTTGAGTTTATTGAATTTGTCATTTTTGGCCTTCGAGTGAAAAGGGCACCTGTGTGCCGCCGTAAGACCCAGAACCACACATTAGCGCTGACAGCTGATGTTCAACCCTGAAGCGGTTGATTCTTTATTCTTTTGAAAGCAATCCATCGCTTTCTGTGTACATTATTCATAAGGGAAACAGCTGAAATGTTATTTACTTTGTCAATTTTCTCATAAAAGGCTCCCTGGGCGCACAGAAAAGTCACCCGGGGTTACGGCGAGGGAAAACATGGCTATTTCAGCGCCGGTTCGGTGCGCTGCCAGGCTCAGATTGAAGACTGTTGTGGATCCTGACCACCCACATCAAAGCAGAGCGCTGCTACAGTGGCTGAATATTCAGTGACATTACTGCAGTTTGATAAGTTGGCTGTGGGAAAATGAGAACAGTCTGACAGACGTTACAGGTTTTTGGGCTTCTATCTGCTGGACCGGGATCACAGATCTGCCGCCCACCCTCTAAAAAAAACCTCTCACTCCTTCAGTCGCTGTTTTCTCACTGGACACCGTGAAGTAGACATGAGGAAAGTGGTTTCCTCTGTGAAAACCAAACGTTAAGATAAGCGATGCATTAGGTCATGGCAATTCCCACAATGTTCTGCTTGATGTGTGTGTGTGTGTGTGTGTGTGTGTGCGCCACAGAGATGGACGTTTGTCTCACACTCGTTCCCTCAGCGATAAGAAGGCATCACTCACTGGATTCGAGCATCCAACCAAACCGCGTGCGTTCCATTTAAATGGCGCCCAGCGGGTCGAGGCGGCGGGCGGCCGTGTGGACCTTCATGCTTTCCTCATGCTCAGTTAAGTCGGTGCCACCTGTGATTAATAAGAAATATCCCAGATCCAGCAGGTTAATGTTTAATCAATCAACCGGGAGAGAAGCCTCTAAATGGCCCGGTTTATTTTTAACCACTGCATCGCATTAACAGCACCGAGGTCTCACGCAGCCAAAACTCATTATTTTTGCTTTCAGCGAGCGTTTATCAATCCGTGGGGGGAATATTTTAACCAACACGCTTGTTTTACATGCAAAGGAAAGAGAGTTCCAGCTGCCAGAAAACATGAGATCGATTCATACGTTTGTTCTATGAGTAACCCCCCCCCGTACGAACGTTTCGTGTGTTTACTCCTCAGTGGGAGCTGCTGCTGTGTGACTTGGCCGAAGCACCTGAGCTATGAAATCAACACCCCACTCAGCAGTAACGCTCTCTGAAGCCTGGCCAGTTTACGAAATAATCGATCCAAATAAAAGCAGCAGATAAAATTGACTGACCCTCATATACTTAATTATTGCAGCTATTTGACCAAATAGCATTTTTCAGGATGCTGCGTGTCACAGGCCATCAATATTCCTTTAATCGCCGTTAGTTATTGCCCTACTTTGTTACTGCCGTGGATGGCCGGTCTCCAGTGGTCAGTTTGGCTCCGGGCAGCGAGGGAATGAGATGCTAAATGGTTGCGCAAACAATTTGATTATGCCGTTTAATTCCCGTCATATAGATCTGCAGGGCCTGCTGATGCACTCATTTCTGTGAGCAGCAGAGTGCTGACCTGCCGGTCTCACACCACCAGCCCTGAAAGAGCTGTTTCCCCCCCCCTCTCTGGGTGTGGGATCAATAGTGGGTGTCTTGCAGGTTTCACCTCCTAACGCTAACCTTTAAACTCCTGCGCGAGGGGCACCGTTCGACGTCCAGTCAGCGATGGCGAGCTGAGAGCTGCAGCAGCGACTTAGGTAAGTCATTACCTAAAGTGCTGTAATAGGAGAGTCGAGGGTTAAAGATGAAACCGACCACCGAGTGAAAAATGAGAAATGAGCAGGGGCAAACTCTCAGACCCAGTTGCCCAGTTCCCAAAATTAACATCTCAATTCAAAACCAATAATAACGCATTGTGTCTGGCATGAATGAGTGCTGCTGCAAAGGGAAGGCGATACCTCCTGTTCCTGTGTCAATGAAAAAGCTCCTTCATCTTCTGCTAAAGGGCCCACACAGTCTGAGGTCAGCCAGTCAGCCTTGGTTACACTGCACAGGCATGCCTGGGAAGACGGCTTCAGCTTCCCGGTGCCGTTACAAAAGCCAGGAACTATAAACACACACACACACACACAGAAACACTCATGTCATGCACTGCATGAAGCTGATGGCTCTTAAGTTGTGCCAAGGACTACTTAGCACTCTGAAAGAAAAGTACACTGTGTGTTCTTTAAAATGAGTTGTAGTAACTAATTGCAATATCATATGGCCTTTTCAGCGCTGGCAGCTTGTTATGATTTGAAACTTAATAGTTGTATGAAGGTCAATAATCTCTACACGTGCATTCCACCTGCTTTTCACTCCGTTGGATTGGATCTGATTTTATGAAGCTGTGATACTTTATCCCCAGTCAGAAAAAGTAGAAAACACTTTGCATTTTTAAACCTTTACGTTAGTCCCGTGATTTGCTCATTGACAGGAGTTTCCCGGCATTTAGAAGCAGGAGGAACCAGCGCACTGTGTGGGGGGGTTAGGGGCATCTTGGCTTTGGAGATCAGGACTTGAAGCCAGGCTGTGTGGCTCTGCCAAGGCGGTGTCAGACCTCTGCTGCCTGTGCTCCTCCATCAGAGAGCAGAGGGGGCTCCAGCGACTAGAAGCACACGAACCTGTAGGGATTCCTCTCTGCTCTGTCTGCAGGCCGGACGCAGGTCTGGAGGGGTAGGCGCGGGTTTTCCTTCAAGCACATTGATTTGGGATGGTAGTTTAAAGATTAACATGAGCAGAAACCATAACGATCATTTGACCTGGTTTGAACATTTTGGATCATTTGAGGAGCACAGGAAGCAAGCTGCAAGGCTCCAGACAGAAAAGCCTCCAGAGGAACTAATCTACAGATTTAGATCTTTTAACAAAGTGGAAAAGATTCAGTTTTTACCAACTTTAAACTACTATCTGTCCTGCTACCTAACTCAGTTTTAATACAAGTTGTTGTAAGGTCATAATTTAAAATGTGTTCTTCTGCTCAGCATGCATGAACAAAACATACCATTCATGCTCGCCTCGCCTCGCCTTCCTCCGCTTATCCGGGTCCGGGTCGCGGGGGCAGCATTCTAAGTCGGGCAGCCCAGGCCACCTTCTCCCCGGCCAAGTCCACCAGCTCCTCAGCTGGGACGCCCAGGCGTTCCCAGGCCAAACTGAAGATATATTTCCTCCAGCTTGTCCTGGGTCGACCTGGGGGCCTCCTGCCGGCAGGACATGCCCAGAACACCTCCCGAGGGAGGCGTCCAGGAGGCATCCTTACCAGATGCCCGAACCACCTCAACTGGCTCCTTTCGATATGGAGGAGCAGCGACTCTACTCCGAGTCTCTCCCGGATGTCCGAGCTTCTTACCCTATCCCTAAGGCTGAGCCCGGCCACCCTGCGGAGGAAACTCATTTCAGCCGCTTGTATCCGCGATCTCGTTCTTTCGGTCACTACCCAAAGCTCATGACCAGGTGAGGATTGGGACGTAGACCGACCGGTAAATCGAGAGCCTTGCTTTCTGGCTCAGCTCTCTCTTTACCACAACAGACCGGTTCAGCGTCCGCATCACTGCAGACGCTGCCCCAATCCGCCTGTCGATCTCCCGCTCCCTCCTGCCCTCACTCGTGAACAAGACCCCGAGATACTTGAACTCCTCCACTTGAGGCAGGACCTCTCTCCCGACCCGGAGTTGGCAATCCACCTTTTTCCGGTCGAGAACCATGGCCTCAGATTTGGAGGTGCTGATCCTCATCCCAGCCGCTTCACACTCGGCTGCGAACCTTCCCAGCAAGAGCTGTAGGTCAGAGCCTGATGAAGCTAGGAGGACCACATCATCCGCAAAAAGCAGAGACGCGATTCTCCTGTCACCAAACCCAACCCCCTCCACACCACGGCTGCGCCTAGAAATCCTGTCCGTAAAGGTTATGAACAGGACCGGTGACAAAGGGCAGCCCTGGCGGAGTCCAACCCTCACTGGGAACAGGTCCGACTTACTGCCGGCTATGCGGACCAGACTCACACTCCTCTGGTACAGGGACTGAATGGCCCTTAACAAAAGACCATCCACCCCGTACTCCTGGAGCGCCCCCCACAGGGTGCCCCTGGGGACACGGTCATAAGCCTTCTCCAAATCCACAAAACACATGTGGATTGGTTGGGCAAACTCCCATGACCCCTCCATCACCCTAGCGAGGGTAAAGAGCTGGTCCACAGTTCCACGACCAGGACGAAAACCACATTGCTCCTCTTCAATCTGAGGTTCAACTATCGACCGGAACCTCTTCTCCAGTACCCTGGAGTAGACCTTTCCAGGGAGGCTGAGGAGTGTGATCCCCCTATAGTTGGAACACACCCTCTGGTCCCCCTTCTTAAAAATGGGAACCACCACCCCGGTTTGCCACTCCACAGGAACTGCCCCCGATGACCACGCAATGTTGCAGAGACGTGTCAACCACGACAGACCTACAACATCCATCGCCTTGAGATACCCAGGTCGGATCTCATCCACCCCTGGGGCTCCGCCGCTGCGTAGTTGTTTGACTACCTCAGCGACTTCTGCCCCAGAGATTGGACAGTCCGTCCCCAGGTCTCCCAGCTCTGGTTCCTCCTCGGAATGCGCGTCGGTGGGATTGAGGAGCTCCTCAAAGTATTCCTTCCACCGTCCGACTATAGCCCCAGTTGACGTCAGCAGCTCCCCGTCCCCACTGTAAACAGTGTGAGCGAGTTGCTGCCTTCCTCCCCTGAGGCGCCGGATGGTTTGCCAGAACCTCTTTGGAGCCGACCGATAGTCTTTTTCCATGGCCTCGCCAAACTCCTCCCACGCCCGAGATTTTGCCTCGGCAACTGCCACTGCTGCACTTCGCTTGGCCCGCCGGTACCTGTCTGCTGCCTCTGGAGACCCACAGACCAGCCACGCCCTGTAGGCCTCCTTCTTCAGCCTGACGGCTCCCCTAACCTCTGGTGTCCACCAGCGGGTACGGGGGTTACCACCACGACTGGCACCGGCTACCTTGCGACCACAGCTAGCAACAGCCGCCTCAACAATCGCAGAGCAGAACAAGGCCCATTCGGACTCAATGTCCCCCACTGCTCTCGGGACGCGGTCGAAGCTTTGCCGGAGGTGGGAGTTGAAGACCATCTTGACAGGCTCTTCTGCCAGGCGTTCCCAGCAGACCCTCACTATACGTTTGGGTCTACCAGGTCTGCGCGGCATCTTCCCCTGCCATCTGATCCAGCTCACCACCAGGTGGTGATCAGTTGACAGCTCCGCTCCTCTCTTCACCCGAGTGTCCAAAACATACGGTCTCAGGTCAGATGATACAACTATAAAGTCAATCATCGACCTGTAACCTAGGCTGCCCTGGTACCAGGTGTACCGATGGGCATCCTTATGTTCGAACATGGTGTTCGTTATGGCCAAACTGCGACTTGCACAGAAGTCCAATAACAGAACACCACTTGGGTTCAGATTGGGCGGGCCGTTCCTCCCAATCACGCCCCTCCAGGTCACGCTGTCATTGCCCACGTGAGCATTGAAGTCCCCCAGCAGGACTATGGAGTCCCCAGTAGGAGCGCTATCCAGCACTCGTCCCAGAGACTCCAAAAAGGGTGGGTACTCTGAACTGCTATTTGGTGCATAAGCACAAACAACAGTCAGGACCCGTTCCCCAACCCGAAGGCGTAGGGAAGCTGCCCTTTCGTCCCCCGGGGTAAACCCCAACATACAGGCAGAGAGTCTTGGGGCTAACAGAAAGCCCACCCCAGCCCTCCGCCTCTCACCCGGATCAACTCCAGCAAAGAAAAGTGTCCAACCCCTCTCCAGGACTCGGGTTCCAGAGCCAACGCTATGTGTCGAGGTGAGCCCGACTATATCTAGCCGGTATCGCTCAGCCTCTTCCACAAGCTCCAGCTCCTTCCCCGCCAGAGAGGTGACATTCCATGTCCCGATAGCCAGTTTTCCCGTCCGGGGATCGGATCGCCAAAGCTCCCGCCTCGGTCTGCCACCCGATCCACAATGCACCGGACCCTTCACTCTCCTCCTGCTTACCATTCATGCTTTTTTTTAAATATATTTTTGAATGATATTCGGTTAGGGTATTACTGGGTACATGGATCTGAAGCCAAGGCTTTCAGAATGAAGTCATTGATTATTATTTTTTTTATACATAAAGTCGAGTAAAATACATCAGTGTTTTTACTTTTGTTTGAAATGTCTCCTTTTTAGTTTTTTTAAAGTATTTTTCAGTCTTAAATGAATTGAAAATCAGGTCAAAATGTCTGTTGGTCTGAATTCACACAAAGTCTGTTTTCTTCCTCCTGGTCTCTAAGCTTTTGTTTATGATGCATTTTTAAATTTCCTTTGGCTGTTTAGGATTCAAAAACATAAAAACAAACCTTGTTTTTGAGGACTTGGTTGTTCAAAAATAAAAACAAATTGTTTTTTATTATATAGTTTAAAAAACTAGCAGGTAAAGCAGGGGCGTCCAAATTTTTCAACATGAGGACCAAAATCACCAAGTGTCAAGTCCTCCAGGGCCACAAAAGTTAGAATATTTCTTAAAAGAAACGAGCAAAAAATATTTTGTTCTGCTCAAAAATTCATTATAAATGCAACATTTTAATGAGCAATCTTTGTCAATACGACACAGGGACCTCGTATGTTTGACTCAATGATAAAAAGCATCAGATTCACTGGATCTGATTGGTCGACTGTTTTTAGGTTTCTACATTTAGTTCCATCCTCAGCAACAAGACCAGGATCTGGGTCTGTCTCCAGTCCTGTTGCTGGATTTAGTCAGGCTTTATGAACAGAGCTCACAAGTCTGCGTTTTGGTTAAAGTCAGTGAGGATCTGTGGTTCTTTTTACCAGGAAATAAAGTCAAAAATCTCAATATCTCTTGAATTGTCTCAAAAAATGTTTAAAATTTTTTGATTGAATGGAAAATTTTGCATTTAAAAGATTTTAATTTACTTGAATTTTTTGTTTGTTGGGTCTCATGTTAGTAAAAATCTAAAAAATGTCATAAAGCGTCTCTCTGCATCAAAATCCTGCAGGAAAACTAAATTATATAATTTTTAAAATGCAGCCGAGGGCCAGACAAAATCACTCTGAGAGCCACATTTGGCCCCCGGGCCGCGTTTTGGACACGCCTGGTCTAAATGAAGACAAAAAGTCAACAAAATACTCTGAATTTTAGGGAGATGAGGTAAAGACTCCAATACAAATACAGACTTTTCCTCACTAAAGAGGAAAAACTTCAGCTCAGGGCCGGATCTAACCAGCCCCACTAAGGGGGGCAGGTAGAATATCGGGGGGGGGGGGCAGTCTGGACATGCTAAGAGTGTTTTGGTCATCACATCCCCAAAACCCTTAAATGCATCATAATTTACACCATCATCATATCGGTTCCACTATCCATAGATTTATGTTCATATTGGATCCCTACCTTCTGCATTTACCCGGGCTTGGGACGGAACAAGTAGGACACTGGCTGATGATGACCTGTTGAGGCTGACCTCATTTGGTTATTTATTTATTTATTTATTTATTTATTTATTTATTTTTGTTGTTTTTTGTTGTTATTTTTGTGTTTTTTTGTTTGTTTGTTATTTTTGTGTATTTTTTGTTTTTTGTTCTTTTTTGTGTTTTTTGTTCTTTTTGTTTTGTGTTTTTTTGTTGTTGTTATTTTTGTGTTTTTTGTTATTTTGTGTTGTTTTTGTTATTTTTGTGGGTTTTTTGTTCTTTTTGTGTTTTTGTTTTGTGTTTTTTTGTTCTTTTTGTGTTTTTGTTTTGTTTTTTGTTCTTTTTGTGTTTTTTTGTTCTTTTTTGTGTTTTTTGTTCTTTTTGTTTTGTGTTTTTTTGTTGTTGTTATTTTTGTGTTTTTTGTTTTGTTTTTTGTTATTTTGTGTTCTTTTTGTTATTTTTTGTGTGTTTTTTGTTCTTTTTGTTTTTTGTTCTTTTTGTGTTTTTTGTTTAGTTTTTTGTTCTTTTTGTGTTTTTGTTTTGTTGTTCTTTTTGTGTTTTTGTGTTCTTTTTTGTGTTTTTTGTTTCTCTTTCTTTCTGTGTCATTCATCAGTAGCTACTTTGAATGAGGACAAATGGAAGAGAGCGCTCACTCTGACCATTTTTCACTGAAATATTTTTTGAAATTTGTTATTTCTGCATGCAATCACGTTGGGGGGGGGGCAGTCATGGAATTTGGGGGGCAATGCCCCCCCTTGCCCATGCCTACATCCGGCCTCACTTCAGCTCATGGAAAACTGAAATACAGTATGCTTCGAAATGACAAAATGATTCTTGACAAGGTTTAAAAACGTTGAAGTAAAAGTTGCTCATTAGGCCCTGGTCGTGTCCCGGGTGTCTGAGGGTCGACACCAACATCAGAACTCAGTCATCTGTAATAAAATCTTCTCAGTTGTCAGTTTTAAATCATCTCCAAACTTCATTGAGGAAACACAGTAAAGATCATCCAACTCTCATAAATATCTTCATATTCTGTTATTTACTGAGTTTCTGTGACTTCACATCTTAAATAAAAATAAAATTATATGTATTCTGTTTGCCGAGATGCAGCTTCCATTTCTGGTCGTGCTCTTAAGAAATGCCACCAGAGAAGGCATGTTTTGTCAGGCGGGCGGCGATGACACCGCTGCTCCCAGCGAAGAGGCCAGCCTCACTAATAGGTTGCTGTTGGGATTGCCGCCCGCTTAGCTTGTCAATGAGTCTGTCTTGATCTGAGGATTAGAGCGGTCGTTCCAATTACAGCCTGGTGCTTTGAGGTTTGTCAGGCATTGACACAGACGCCTGTCGATGGCCCCGGTGCATATTCCAGGACCTCACTGAGTGACAGGCGCCAGAGTGGCAGGAGACGATGACACACTGAGAATCATGTGTGTGTGTGTGTGTGTGTGTGTGTGTTCTGAAACTTCTTTTTGCCTACCCATGACATAAATCTTTTTTTTTTATCCTTCCAACCATATCTAATAGTTGCCATGGCGATGATCCACAACGACAATCAAAACTGCTAAAATATAAATGTAAAAGTGTTGATGCATCTGGTAGCTTTTAGGTATATTCTAAACACAAATGGTGCTAAAAATATATAAAATACAAACTGGAAACTTTCATGTCGACTCAACCATCAGACCAGATACGTAGCTACTATCAGCACATTTTATAGAAACAAACATTAGTCCTGATCAATTAGACGAGCTAATCGTAAAGTGAAGAACTGACATCCCATAATAACTCTAATTAATACTGAAAAAATATAACAAGAGGACAATTAATGGTCCTGTAAATGTTCATCATTGTGTTTCAGACTGGGAGGAGGGTTTTTAGATTTAGAAATCTGATTGAGTCTTGGCTCAGCTGGAACTAGCCGTTAGCTGGTCAGAACCAATCTCTGTTTCTGTAAACTGAGGTTGTTCAGGAGCTATTTACAACAGAAACTAAACTGAGGAGTGGAAACACCTGCAGCCACTCTGTGATTATTTTAAAATGAACTGACGAATACAGCTACTCATGCGAGGTCGTTCAGAAAAAATAAAAACTAATAAAAGTTTTATTGTGATATTTTGTGTCATTATCTACTCAACAAAACAGTAATCATGCAATGTTTTAATAACATCTGTTATCTGATCTGACATGTTAGATTCTGATAAAAACACCTGGATTTATTGGCTCAGCTGTTTTCTGTTTTAGTGTTCTTAAAATCTCCTTTTTGTCTATTTTTAGCTGCAAAATGGTCACTTATGAAAACTATTTGCTGCATCTCATCAGGTTTTAAGTCACTCAGTGGAGGTCGGGGTCCTTATTTACCATGAAATTAAAATAAAATTTGTTATTCAAAGACAAAAACTTAATCCGTGTACAGTTCGTTCTTTGGTTTTTCCGTTTCAAAATAAAATCAGAAATAACAAACCGCATCGTTTTTTTGGTTTTTCAGTTTTTGAAAGCCAAAAGTAAAAACGTAATATTTAACAAAGACAAAAACCACAGTGATGGATTTTTACCTTTTTAAACCTAAAATGCAAAATCCGGTCATTGTTTTAATTTGTTGCGACACCGGAAGTGCCGGAAAAAAACCAGAAGTGTCGGAAGAATACAGGAAGTGCCGGAAAAACACCGGAAGTCGAATTGTTTTGAGCTAAAGTGCAATAGAATCTGGCTGTGGCCACTGTGGAGCTCCACAGTAACCGGAAACACGTGACCTCCACAGTAACCGGAAACACGAAACTTCAATTAAATCAACTTTTACACAACCTCCGTATACCGTACCGGAATTGGTTAGGGTTAGGGTTAGGGGGAGGGTTGTTGACCCAGGTGCCTCTCTTCTGGCTACTGTGGAGGTCACGTGTATCCGGTTACTGTGGAGCTCCACAGCGGCCGCAGCCAGACCCTTCTCCTAAAGTGCGAAAACTTTGCAACAACGTCTGCACTGGAGCCCTTCACAAACTTGATACACGGCTCTTTGAAGAAGTCAACCCCCCCCCCCACGCTGAAATCAGCGATGCTTCACGCCGCCATGGAGCTCCACATCACTCTATATGAGTGTCAGAAGGTTCTGCATGGAGAACAATTTGAGAAGACGCAACTCTCAGTGTGATGCGTCAACTCCCTCTGAATAACACAAACATGTCCATGTCTTCGCCGTATTCTAAGTGCATGTGTGTTTTTTGTTTGTTTGTTTTTTATTGAACAGGTCGTTTCATTACAACCACAAATCTCAGCAATCAAAACAAACTGGCATAAAATACATGGTTGGAAATGTACGTCCAACTTTTTGTCATGAAAAACAACAAAAGAACAAAAATAAATCAATGCACACAAAACAAGACAAAGATGAAGGGTCTGTCTGTTCAGTCAAAGAAAACTTTAGAAAAACTGTTTTATCAATTTTTTGATTAAATAAATGAAGACTTTTAACAGAGGCAATATACATTTTTAGATCAGATTCTCTAAAGGTGTAAAAGGGAGTTTTCCACCCCATTTCATTTTGTGAATATAGGATTTTGCTAAAATTAAAAGTAAGTTAATTAGAAACATTTCTTCAGAAGTGAGTTTTTAAAAATAAGAAGTATTTGAAGCTTTAATAATATTAAAAATTTGCCAATTTTTCTAAAAAGAAAACTTTGTAAATCAGACCAGAATATAGCTAGGCTACCTTTGAACAATCCACAAACATGTTCAATACTTTCACATCACACTGACTAAAACCAGTGCATGTGCTGGAGCTGACTGCAGTTTGAAAAGAAGTCAAGTCGCCACGAGTTCCGACTGTCACTGGATGAGTTCTGGTTCCGCCGAGGGAACAAAGATTTTTTTGTTTTAACCTGCAAATTGCAAAAAATAAGGCGTTTTTTCCCTTTGTCTATTTTTCAAATTTTGTTTTAAAACAAAAAAATAAGAAAACGAAATGATGATTTGGTTTTTCTGATTTTATTTTGAAAAACCAAAGAACGAGCCATACACGGGTTCTTAACCTTTCCACAGTAAGACGTTTCTGATTGGTCTGCATTGTTTTTGTTAGACCTTGTACTTTAAAATCTTGCCCTAAAACGTCTTTTTTAAAATACATCAACCACCAAATTACACAATTCCTGAGCTACACAATCACTCCGAGGGCCACAAACGGACAGCTCTTTAGACACCCCGGGTGAGACATGCTTTTAAAATGTGTTTTTGCTCCCTTTTAATTAGCTCCTAAAACACGCAGAGAGGAGGAACTATGAGCCGCCGGTGCTCTGTAAGCACAGACACGGCTGCTGATGTGTATCTACAGCTCAGAGCGCCGGGCAGGGCGGCGCTCAGCGCACTGACAGGGCTTGGCTGGACTCAGACACTTCTCATCTGGTCACCTCTGCCCAACCCCTCCACACACACGCCACACACACACAGCCCCATGGCGGTGGGTCATGTAGCGCAGACTGCTGTGTCCCATGTTTAATATTCACCACCTGGTGTTATTTACATGCCATTAAATGGGACATGGATTCAGACCGTGCTGCCACTATTAGTCTGACTTTAGTGAAATTACCTTTTTTTTCTCCTGATGTCATAAATTGAAGGCGCTTAGTTAAGCATGAAAATATAATCTTGAGCTGCTGTTATTTAATTTTCATCCTGTTTCTGCTGAGCGTAACGTTATCCCCCGGTGATGTTCTCTAATTAAATATGAATGGAGCGCTGTTGGTTGCCTGGCCCGATTGTTTGGCTGAGCGCTGCCCTGGGAAGGAAAGCTCATCCAATCAGTTGGTGGTGTCACCCTACACCCCCATAATACCCCCCCCCCTCCCCCTCCAACGGGGAATCTCGGTGGTCCTGGAGCTGGGAATCACCTGTATTTAGAGTTAATGGATTCGGAATAAGTGAATGATCGCAGGATGGGTGAGAAAAGAGGCCCCCGCAGGACGAACAACATTTTCAAATTGCACGCTAGCACCGATTATTCCCTCATTCAGCGTAATTGGACGGCGAGCGGGGTTAATATGTAGGGTGTCGTTATTGTAAATGGAGGGCTGTATGATACAGCGAGTCGTTTCTATTGAGCTGCCCAGACCGCGAGCTCCTCCGTGAAGCGTCTTTATCTGGGACAACTCGAGCATGAGTTCTGCGAGGGAAAAGATTCGGGACAGTTATATTCATGTCCGTTTGAATGAAATGACCTTTAGGAGAAAGGGGATCTCTTGAGCAAGTCGGGGGAAGAAAAGGGGGCAGATGTGGTGAAAGGGACTTTCTGTGGATGGTTCAAAACTGTAACCCTCCTCTGCTACAGTGACAATGCCACATGGGAGGAGGCATTCACTGAGGTTGCTTATTTTGGTTCAAACAAGATTGAGCACCAGGGATTAACTTTTTTTTTAAACTTTTAGCACAATTCGATGTTCCGTGATCCTCTGAGAAATGGTTTTAGTTGGAAGAAGGCAGGGTGGAATAATGGAGGGTAATCTAGAAGCTGGTTAATTAAGTTGCTCCTCCATCCTCCATTCATGCGAAAGGCCTGTAATTAGTCGTCCAAAAGCAAAGGTATTTCCATCGGATGGGTCCGTCTGAATTCATACAGAACGTCTGTGGCGTCCGACGTGACAGAAACGCTGTAAAACTTCGCTAAATGGCGTCTGCGTCTTGAAAAAAACTCATTAAAAGCCAAAGAATGTGCAAGTAATGTCAGTAATAAGAGCAACAAAATGAACAGTTCTCCCTACCACTTCTCGTAGACTCCTCTCGCTGTGCCACGACTCACCAGTTTTGCCACCTACAACGAGGGCAGATTCGAGGCCGTCTGGGTACTTTTGGTGAGGAAGTTAATCATACACCTCAGAGAGGCGCAATGCAAGAAAAGCAGTGTTTGTAAACCTGCCCCCACGGCTCTGCCCATAATTGGCTCTACAAGCGACTGCCTCGGCTTCCTGTCAGCTTTATATCTGTGTTCACACCGGCCCAGCTGGTAAGACATTTGTTCCTTAGAAACATGGCTGCTGTTTTGATCTTTGGACTGTGAAAGCAAAGTAGCTCTCACAATAGCAGTAATGTGGCGAGGATTTTCCAGCCTGTTGAGACGGTCGGGGCAGAAACGTCCTGCTGCCTCCGACTCAAAGTGAAGAACAACAGTTTGGAAAGGTTGGTGGTGCTCACTTTGCTCTTCTCTGTTTATGACGTTTAATCTCTTAGCCTTTCATCTCTTCTAGATTTGATTTTTAAAAACGCCCCTAAAAAAAAAATCAAGCAAGTTCTCACATCTGTGTAAAAACACTTTATTATAAGAAAAAAAAATTACTAAAAAGTTTTATTGTTACTGGAAACATAAAATTGATTTTATTAGTTCATGCAGCAATCCATCTGTAAGCTTTGTGGAGTGGAGGCAGAGTTGTACAGTTCGTACTCGTAGGCGGTCAGCGAGCCTCCTATTTCTGGCTCTCAAGCCAATTACTGTGTCCCAAAGCTGTCAATTTTTCATAAAATCAAGCATGAAACAGCTACAATGCGCCCCCAGGAAGTGGAGCTACTGATGCGCACATCCCACCCCATCCCCCCGCGGACCAATCTCACGCTTCCCACCCTCCCAAGCTGTAAATTTTTTTAAAATTTCTTTTTTAAGCTGTTAATATTTAATAAAATCACCGCGAATCGCCGCCGCATCGCTCACTCCGGCCCACAGACTCCTCCATGGCCCTTTCAGGTTAGTATTCGAGTACCCCTGCTTTAAGCATCAAACTAAAATATTTTGACCCGTTGCCAAATGGAAACAACGCAGGTGATAATGTTTTTGCCTTGTTTGTTTTGGCCTGTTAGCAAAATCGCTAAAGGCTACGTCACACCAAATGCGGCTGCGGTGCGGACTCCGCAAGGATTAAAAAACACTGATTCCAATCAGAGCCTTCACACCGGCTCCGGTGCGGCTCCGGAGCAAAGTTAGCTTTCTGCAACAAGTCTATTTTTTCTGGACGCCGCATGTAGATCATCATCAAATTAAAGACGTTACATGCGCCAAACAGGAGGTGAGACGCTAGCGGACAAGGTGCATCTGGTATTGTTCAACATAAAACCTTATGATGCTAAAGTTAATACGATTTGGATATTTAAAAGACAAAGAAACAACAAAAGACTTAATATAACATTATATTATATTATATATATTATATTATGCTAGCATATAGAAACACATAGTAGAACAAGCCAAGTGAATAACTCAACAAAACTATGAGAAGACGAGAGTAGCTTTTGTTTAGCGACTGCTGTTTTTACACGTACTTGTTATGCGTGAACCACCGAGATTTGGCGTTCCTGTGGAGGTAAAGTACCGGAGACGTTCCACAACAAAACAGCAGCCGGTGTGGGGTGACCTCACCGCAACTGCACCACATCCGGTGTGAAGTAACAGTAATGGACCACCGAACATATTTTAATAAAAGTCTCAGAAATCTGACTAATCATCTACAACTGATTCATTTTTGGAGTAAACCCAATTCAAGATGGCCACCGCAGCTAACTGACATTAGCAAACAGCACTGGGTGTGTTTTACTGATATTTAGCTAAACTTTAATTTGCTAGTAGCTGATAGACTTTCACAACTCACACTGCTAACAGATCAAAATGATCTGTTAGCAGACAACAGAATGGGGTTGTCTGTTAGCAACCCCATTCAAGATCGGGTTGCTAACAGACAGCTAATCAACCATAGCAAACATTAAAAACTGTAATAACCATAGATATCATATATATCACTACATACCTTACCTGTGCTGTTTGTCAACGGACCCTGACGTAGCTACGCCGGCGGCCATCTTGGGGCAGTGAGCTGCCCCCTTTCATAACACTGCTGTCAATAGAGTATGTACTATTAAATACCTCGAACTTGCTCAATTTTTAACCGATTTTCAAACGGTTTACATTTTTATAAACGCCAGAGACGTGGCTGTGAATATATATCAAAATATAACGATAATAGTCGGGACATTTATAAACTGTAAAAGTATCATATCTCAAGTCTATACATAATAAGGTTTGTAAGAAAGTAACCCGTTTGTAAATCTGTTCATTTTTCATCGAGTTATGAGTATTTTTAGTTAAATTGATGCTCACCTTCCATCTGCTTCCATAGAGAGCAGAACGTCAGCTGGCTGCCCCAAGATGGCCGCCGTGTAGCTACGCTGTTGAATCCTGGATGATTCATCTAGCCTTTATATCTGATATCTATGGTAATAACAGTTTTATAGATATGTCAATGTCAATATGAGATCTGCATGACTCTGTTCAAGATTAAAAAAGAGCAGCTTTAACTCCGTCGTTACTCAGCAAAAGACAGTCCTAATTTTAAAGTCCGTCTTTTATGAAATAAGTCATAAAGCCTTCATTTATAACCTTCTTTTTCTGTGTTGAAAAGAGGAGAATTTTCTTCCACTTCCACAATTTATTGATGAAAAAGTTCAGTGAGAAGTTTCATTTCAGAAGCTCTCAACTTTGATGCAAACAGTACCGAAAAAAATCCCAAAGGTCACATGACGGCAGTGAAAGAAACAAAATAAAAGGTTACAATCAGTGTGTGGACGCTTTAGAATAAACAAGTCCTAAAACAGCAGAAGCTTGTGCTCCAAATGATGCAGCCACAATTAAACGTTTCAGACAGGATGTTCATCAGAACGTGGTTTTCTAAAAAATCCCAAACAATTCCAGCCTTCTATAAAGAGGAGGAGCAGGAAAAGAAAGTCAAGCCGTTCGAGCATCCGGCTAGAAGTGGAGAAGATGATTCCTCTTTATGCAACAGCAGCAGACATGTGGCTCAGTGGATGTTTTTATTGTTCTACCTGAGGTAAACGCCTGCTGGAAACCATCAGAACACGAAACACAAACATCCATCCATCCATCCATTTTCTGTAGCCGCTTATTCCTCCACAGAGGGTCGCGGGGCAGCTGGTGCCTATCTCCAGCGGTCAAGGGGCGAGAGGCGGGGGACACCCTGGACGGGTCGCCAGTCCATCGCAGGGCCGAAACACAAACATTCAATAACAAATCAGAAAAATATTCATCCTCTGAAACATGAACGTTTTTAGTCAGAGCGAAATGAAAGATTCGCATGTCTTCTGTTAAATGATATCACACAAATCGGCGCTCTTACTAATTTGTCATTAACCTCAGAGTTTTAGGGCGACTGTGATTAATTATGAGCATCTTCCAGGCATTTTCCATTCCCTCTATTACCTCTGCATGCTCTATTAGCAGAGCCGAGGTGCAGATCTGAGCGCAGCAGCTTGGGAGGTGCAGACGAGTGTTTCTCAACAGCTGTGCAGGAAGTCACATCCCTCCACACGTCGAGGTGTCACCAGCAGCATTTTAGCATTTCCAATTTTAATCTCAGATTGCTGCCGTGTGCCAGCTTCAAAATAAAGTTCTGTTCTGCTCCTCGTCGCCACCTAATAACAGTTTTCCGCAGAACGACGCCAAACGGATACCGTGCACCACTCCGTTTCTTTGTTCTGCCCTTTTTTTTGTCTTTAACTCTTCTCAGTTTTCAAAGAGCAGATCTGTTGGAGGCATGTTTTAAATCCAGTTACAAAAAGAATGATTCAAAACAAGCAGTCTGGTAAACTGAATTACATGTGCGCTTTCAGAGTAAAACAACGATACACATCTGGTGGGAAATGATAGAACGTGTTTATGTGAAACACTGGTGATTGATCAAAAAAAGCTTTTTTTGTGTGATTTCATTGCTTTTATCTTATGTAATAAAATCATTTATCCTGTTGATTAAACTAAACAGCTCAAAATAAATTGTGCCTCCTCCAGCTGCAGCATCCAAACGTTAGATTTTACACCCTGATGGTTCAGTGTTTACGCCAGACAAAGATGTGAGAACTTTCTTCACTAACTTGTGAAACTGAGATTTCTTTCAAACTCAAGGAGAATTTTCCAAAATAAAGGAAAGAAGGCCTAGCGTTCCTGTTAGCTGTCAGGGTATACGACCGTCTAATTCACCAAATATCTGCACCTGGATGGAACGCCTCTGGAACCGCTTACCTGGGAATCTGTCTAGACAAGACTCAACAACAAAAATCAGCTTCCTCTGTTTCATCTGGAAGGAAAACATTGATGCAGATGACCATTCTCCCAGTGTTTGATTACGGTGATGTCATTTCAGGACCGGATCTAGCCAGCCCCAAAGCCGTATAAAGAGAAAGTTACGACACGCTTTGATCTCGCCGACAGGCGGTCACGTGGTTCATGCAGCCTCCAATAGTTCCAACAGCTCAGCACTGTCAGTCAGTCAGAGCGGTTTCTGGCAGGATACAATGCTACAACCATTATTTTATCATCTCCCAAGCTATTTTTGGTAATTATTGACCAACAATGTACGTCAGTTACCTCCAGTTATGTATTTTATCAAAGGTTTTTTTTTTAAGGAGCGGCAGAAACAACATTTATCGTAGAAAATTTAGGCTACAGATTATATTTAAAAATTAAAATGTTTCTGCAATATACTGATCTCTACCAGCAGGTTTAGAGTGGTTTATTATTATTCTAACCAAGTAAAGAAAACCAGAGTATAAGGCCTATTAAGAGCTCTTTCTGCATGCTAGCATGAAGATGCTACTGTTTATCTTAACCTATAAATGTGCTCGTGTTAAAGAGCTCTGATGTTAAAGTTTTAAAGGACTTGGAGAAAACTTGTCAGTGGATGTTTTAACTGACAACTCAGATTATTATCTTTTGTAGAAGACATCATTAATCCATATTTTATGTTTATTTTTCATGTGAAGTGACTCCATGCATCTATAACCCTGTTCATTGAGCTTCTAATCTAGCGTAACAATTTTTGTAAAGTAATAACTGAGTATAATGTTAATAAAATAAAACTGTTTCTGAATAAAACCTTATTGGATGAGAGAATAAATGTGGAATGATTTGTGCAAAGAAACAAACATTTTATTATACAGCATCATATAAAACAAGCTTTAAGAAAGAAATACTTTTACTACTATTTACACTGCTTAGTCATTACTTCTGCACCAAGGCATTTTATTTCATACAATGTTAAAACATGTTTGAGTTCTAGAGAGGGTTCATCACTGACAGCAGCTCCTTCGATGTGGACCTTCACACCTGCTGACCTCCTGACAGAGAAAAGTTTCAGAGAACTCAGAAAACAATCATCATCACAGAAGTACATTCACACTGCTTTGAAGGAAAACTAAATATTACTAATTAAGATGCTGAGGCTTGAACAACAGAAACATTTACTGTGTAATTGTAGATATCACTATACTTTTATACCTAATTTTATAAATACAAACATGTGTATTTTAACACTTCTTAGTGTTGATTGCCTTACCGTGGTTGGCTGAGCTGCATTTGGATGGAACTCATGTTCAGCCCATCTGAAAACATGAAAATGGACATGAATGTAATTGCAGCAGCAGTGTTACCTGTAACTCTTCAATAATATATTTTAATTACTGTTCTGTTGTTCCAATGCTGCTGACATATTAATAGTTACTTTGTTGTTCAGTTCTTAAATAGTCTAATCCCAATTGCATGGCAAAAATGCTAATTTAATTATAAAACAAATGAAAATGATTAGTCCTGCAGTAAATATCAACTTTGTAAATGTTCACTGGTGTTCAGACGTCCTGATGTAGCTCTGATTCTTCAGGAGGACGAGGAGGACAGAACAGGAGGACACAGATTTATTTGTGAAAATTACACGAGTTGATCCTGAGTGTGTAGCACGGTTCAGCAGGTCATGAAGTCAGCCTCGTGTGGTTTTACTGAAAAACAATCCATAATTAACTCATGTTCAAAATCACATTTTTCTTCACTGATAATGTCACCATTATGCAGAAATTTATGTCTGTAAAGGATCAAGAGGTCAAAGTAACAATTAAACTGGACATGAACCAGTCAACCACTAACCCATTAAATGCTAAATGCTTTTTATGTAGTTGAGATAATTTAATAACGATTTTAAAAGAGGTAAAGACCTGACAGCAACAAGTTAAAAACTTTCCTTTGAGTTGGAGCCTAAAGTTTACACGTACATGTTTGTGTCTGATTAGAACTTATTTAAATCCAGAAAATCACCAAACAATTGATCAAACTCTAAAGATAAATATTTCAAAAAGTTCTGGATATTTACAAAGCTGAATGAGACAGAAAGGGGCCAGTATAACACACAGACCTGATGCTAACAACAAGCTAGCTTCAGCTAAACAGATTACTAGCCGGTTGACACGATTAATTTACTAAAACTGGCTACAAGAAAAATCACTACTGACTTATTTTGGTACAGAGTAGTCAGCTAACGCTTCACAGTGTCAAAAATGTTGTCATTTCATCAACTTACATTAGAAAATAGCTCCGAAACAGCGATAATGAACAGCGCTCTGTGGTGGAACTATTGGCGTCTGGGCTTTGTTTGGAACTATTGAGAGCTCCATGACCGACGTTACTTCCGCATTCCATTCTTTCTATTGGAGCCAATGGAAGTGTCCGAACTCTGTTTCTCTATGGCGCTGGCCAGCCCTATTAAGGGGGGCAGGCTGTTGAGGTTGCATTCATCTGTTTAGTTGTTTTTTTTTTGTTTTGTTCTTTTTTGTTCTTTTTGTGTTTCTTGTTTTGTGTTTTTTGTTAATTTTTGTGTTTTTTGTTTAGTTTTTTTTCTTTTTGTGTTTTTTGTTCTTTTTGTTTTTGTGTTGTGTTTTTTTTTGTTCTTTTTGTGTTTTGTGTTTGTCTTTCTTTCTGTGTCATTCATCAGTAGCTACTTTGAATGAGGACAAACGGAAGAGAGCGCTCACTCTGACCATTTTTCACTGAAATATTTTTGAAATTTGTTATTTCTGCATGCAATCGCGTTTCGGGGGGGCATCATGGAATTTGGGGGGGCAGTGCCCCCCCCTGCCCATGCCTACATCCGGCCTCGTGTCATGTACAGATCAGCATCCAGACGTTCTTTACCACTCTGCCATCCGGTTTGTTACAAATTCTCCTTTTACAACCCATCACTGTTCTCTGTACTCTTGATCTAACTGGTCGTCATTGTTCAGCCGGCACAGAATCCACTGGGTTAAGCAGATTTACACAACTCTCCTTGGTTCGTCTCCCTCTTACAGCTGTTGCATTTTTCATCCACTGCATAAAACTCAACCTGCAAACCTGATTTTGTTCCTAAAGCTGCTTCTGCATCAGGCTTGTCCTGTCAGTCTGCTGCTGCGTGGACTAGTCTAGAATGACCTACAGCAGGCGTTTTGCGGCCCTCTGAGTGATTTTGTGTAGCCCTCACCTGGATTTCAAGAATGATAGAATTTAGTCCTCCGTCAGGCTGTTGATGTACTTTTAAAAATTGTTATCTTGAGATCTTTCCTGATGTAAGGCAGATCAACAAAAACTACAGTTGAACTAAAAATCCTGTTTAGATGTTAAGTCCATCTTTTATTATTCAAGTTTTTTCTTTTCTTTCATTTTCTGATAAACAAAACCTCAATCCTTCATCGACTTTGACTGCAGAGCACATGAAACTTGACTGAATATGGATTCTAATTTATTCTCAGGATCAAGATACTAGAAAACAATCGACCAGTTAAATCCAAGAAATGTGATGCTGTTTTTTAAAGGAAAATCTACAAGACAAATGTTTGTATTTAAAGAGATTTAAGGATCCTTTTCTACAAGAAAGAAAATATTTAGTTCTGTTCAAATGTTGCATTCATTAAAAATAAACTAAATTCACAATAAAAACTTTTTTGTGTGTGCTTGTTTTAATTTGGTGATTTTTGGCCTTGTCTTGAAAAGTTTGGACACCCCTGACCTACAGAAACCCCCGAAAACTGGACTCTCTCATGTCAAAGGCTAGCATGGCAAGCCAGACTGCTTATGTGGTTTTAAAGTCCACGATCTGTCATTTATAGGGACTGGATGAACAGTTGTCAATCAAATTGTCTTATCATGCTATTGGAAAGCCCCAATACATCCTTTTTCAAAATAAAAGACTTATCTATCTGTTTGTGTCTTAGAGAAAAACCCAAATCCAAACCGTCCAAAGTTGATGACAAAGCTGTTTCAAACAAACGTAGTTCTCGAGCTGCCGCCATGTTGTTTAATTTAAAAGTCTGCTGTCATCGGCTAATCCCGCCCACCAAACCTTTAAAGCATTGTGATTGGCCCGGTATGAGTCTGACTGGACCAATCAGTGGGCTCCTGAGGTTTCAATGGTAGCTTTTCAAGCTGGGATCAGAACATTTTAAAGATTTCTGCTGCTGTCACCTACACTGATGCTCATTATTTATGGCTGCTCTTCTGTTTATAAAATGGCTTTTTGGTTGTGTGTTCATGTTTTTGTAAATGTTGTATTTTAACTTGTGTTGTTTTAAAATCTGTTTCCTGTTATAGCCCCTTTCCTTCCCCCTCAGAAGGCATTTCCAGGCTAAAGTTATAAATTAGTTTATAAGAGTTGATGTCATTTTTGTGCTTCGCAATGCTGATTAGCTGTGGCAGCCATCTTGAATTGGAACGCCGTCATTCAGCTGGAGATGTAAGAAAACTTTCTGAGAATTCAAATCAATCCACTCGAGCCCTGACGGTGACTGTTTTTGACTCTGTCCTCTCGTCTCCTGTGACTGAACATCTTTGTCTCTTCTTGTTTGTAATTGAATTGTAAACAACACCAACAGAGTGTTATTATTTACCGCCCCGTGCTCCTCAAACCGTCGGCGCAGCCACCGGAACCGAGCCCCGACTCGCTTTGACGTGCTACCTAAGAGGCAGCGAAAACAATACACGGCCAGCTCATCCATAAGTCATGGCTTCTGGCGCAGCACCAGCGCGTCCAGCAGAAAGGAGCTTTATGAATGGCAAGAGAGTCTGTGAATGATAACGGTCATTAATATGTCCATTGAGAGTCACCACATTCATGCCACATATCAAATCCCCTTTGAATGAGATCAGTTCCCTCCTGTCAGAGCCCATTAGATCCGTCCCACAGCCCCAGTGGCCAGCTGACAGGGGAGAAACCTTAGCCCCGGCCTAGCACCATTAACATTAGAAAATGAGCAATCAGCTGGAATGAAATGCAAAAAGGA
>SSNR01000042.1:942270-968732 GCA_006937965.1 Callopanchax toddi | reverse complement strand
GGGGGGGGGGGGGGGGGGCTCCAAACTTTTGCAATGATAGCTGAACACAAAATGTAACAAAGAGTCAGAGAGGCAGGTTGTTGCACCAACGTCCATCTTTAGATTTGAACTCTTTTTTTCCTTTCCTGTATCGTGTCAAACAGAAGTTGTGTTTCTTTTAAATGCTGCACCCCACCCCACCCCCCTGCAGACAATGTTCTGGCTGCTTATAGAAAATTGCGTTGAACCTCTTTGACTTTGCCAAAATAATTGAGTTAAAACACTCGATAAAACATTAATTAGCTTAGCAGTCTGGAGCAGATAACATAGATAAAACCCTATGTAATTCATATTGATTAGAATATGCACATTGAGCGTAACCTCTTAAGACAAGTTTTCCTTATTAAATGGACACAAAGCCGAGGTCATTATTCGTACAAAGAAAGATCGCTTTAGATTTTATCTTTTCACATAAAAAGGTTTGATTGGATTTCTTTCTGAGGAAGCTGCACAATCTATTTTATTCAGGTTTGATTGTATTACCTCTTAATTAGTTTGTATATTGAGTAGAACGGGCCTTATTGATTGGAGGTGCATTCATTTGCATTGCAAAAATCCCCTTTAATCCAATATAATCTCATCCTTACTCAAACACAACACACTGCGTCTTTGAGCTGCTCTTGTTTTGAACTCCGGTCGGTTTGAAAATAAAATCCGAGTCAAAGATTAGAGCTGGAGCTCTCTCTCTCTCTGCTAACCAAACCTGGCTGTTTATTTAAAGGTAGCTGCTCGCTCTGCGTGTGGAGGATAGCGTGTGGTAATTTATACGTCGGGTGTAATAACAAGCTGTAGTATTTTCATGTGGCCGTGTTGTGGGCTTTAATTTCGAGCTGTTTCGGTGAGTGATTGGCGTTTGTAGGTGTTGTGTGTAAATCTGCTGCCGAACACCCGTGGAGCCTGTGGAACCGTGTCACACAGAAATCAGCGGTGGAGGCGTCAAATCCCTCCCGCCCGCCCGGCGCACAGCAGCAGGCTTAACAATTCTCTGTAATTAACCTCACCTGAACTTTAATGGCCCACCTCCGGGACCGAGGGCTCCAGCTGTGTAAAATTACTGTCACACATGGAGCTGAGGGTGGGGGTGGGGTGGGGGGGCAGACAACTGAGAGGGAAATGGACCCCTGTGTAACGCCTAATACCACCAACACAACGTCAGGGGAGTGGAAACGGGAGGCTGGTGGGTCGGAGACACGGCGCTACCGATCACTTTGGTTACGTCTGTCTGAAACGTTTCTGCTTTTCATCACGACATCACCGACCATCAGCAGTGTTGCCAGATTGGAAATGTTAAAGTATCGTACCAGGATCTTAAAATGATCGTATTTTAAGAAAAATGATCGTACACTACTAAGTTACAGCCAGGTTTTAATATCAGTATATCAAACACTGTGCAAAATTATAATCTTTAAAGTAGTTTTAGCTTTAAATAATCTAACACAGTGATTAAAACAAGCATCTCTTACACAAATTCCACACAACAAAGGGCTCAAATTATCGTATTTATGGAATTATTGATCGTACAGAGTGTTAAATTATCCTACAAATACGATAATTATCGTACATCTGGCATCACCGACCATCAGGGCCGTCTTCCTCCAGAGGACGGCAGAGCAGGGTTTGATTCAAAATGTAGAGAAGCTGCATCAGGAGAAAATCAAACTCAACTTTGGTTCAGGTGGATTCTGTGAGCAGGGGCAGATATAGGGGGGGGGGGTCCAGGGGGGCCCGTGCCCCCCTGACAACAAGCGTGGCCCCCATGTGGCCTTATGTTAAGTGCTTAGTGTTTTAGAATGTACCCCTTTAAAAAAGCAGCTGGCCCCTGCCTGGCACCCCCTTTAGGGTATTTAGGGTAAAAATACAGACATTTTTATTTATTCTAATGCAGATTTTATTATAAAAATGTAAATACACTGGAAAAACTGATTTCTAAGAAAGTAAAATCGCCTTGTTTTTTAGACATTTTGACTTATGTTTGTCTAAAAAGAAAATCTATTCTTACAGCCCTACTTGACATAGGCCAGATTTTCTCAAATACCGTCAAATTTTCTAGATTTGAGCAAAAAAATCTGCCAATGGGGTAAGCAAAATTTGCTTTGCTAGGTTCCTTAAAAATAGCAAAATTTTCTGCATTTAGATTCTAATTGCAGAAAATTTTGCTATTTGTTCTAAATTTTAGAACAATTAGCTAGTTTTAAGGAATCTAGCCAAGCAAATTTTGCTTACCCCATTACCCCATCTAGAAAATTTGACCATATTTAAGAAGATTTGGCCTATTTCAAGAAGGACTGTAAGAATATATTTTCTTTTTAGACAAAAAATAAGACAAAATGTCTCAAAACAAGGCGATTTTACTATCACTTCTATGAGTAAAGAAATCCCTTCATAACAAAATATTCCTGCAGGGTTTTTACATTTAGACTAATTTATCATGACTTTTTTAATTGTGTGACTTAGATAAAGAAAAATCAGCTTCACAGTATAAATAAACCAACAATAGTAGCACAGGATGCAAACTGTTTTTAGTGAGAACAAAGGGGTGACTGTAATTTAGTCAAACCTAAAAAGGTGTTCTTTAGCGTTTGACAGCCTTTTTAAACGCTATAATTTTAATTTTCAATTATCAAACATGTTTTTTACTAGTTTAATTGTAAGAACGTCACATCAAGTATTGTAAAATATTCACTCTTTTCTCTTTTTCAGAACTTAGCCCCGTTTCTCACCCAGCTGTGAAGGCTGGCTATATGCAAACGGCATTTGAGAGTTTCTGAAAGTTTGAGAGTTTTTTTTTATTTCCTCGTGTGATCAGCAGGACCTTGCGTTCATGTCGCTGGAAATTTAACAAGTTTAAAGAATTTACAAAAGAAATCTTCTTCCAAAACAGATGCAGGTGTCTAGAACACGTCTAGGTTTAGAGTCTGAGTCAGAAAGTTTGAGAAACATCAGACAACTTTAGGAGGAGTTTAATTGATTTGAGGCAAAATAGAGGATCTGACTTCAAATTGTGAATAAAATGAAGATGAATTGCAAACAAATTACACACTTTGTAGCAGGGCTGGATCTAGCCAGCCCCACTAAGGGGGGCAGGTAGAATATCTGGGGGGGCAGCCTGGACATGCTAATAATGTTTTGGTCATCACATCCCCCCAATCCCTTAAATGCATCAAAAACTACACCATCATCATATCAGTTCCTCTACCCATAGATTTATGTTCATATTTGATCCCTACCCTCTGCATTTACCCGGGCTTGGGACGGAACAAGTAGGACACTGGCTGATGCCCTGTTGAGGCTGACCTCATCTGGTTAGGTTTGGTTTTATTTTTGGGGTTTTTGTTCTTTTTTGTGTTTTTTGTTTTGTTTTATTTTGTTATTTTTGTGTTTTTTGTGTATTTTTGTGTTTTTTGTTCTTTTTGTGTTTTTTTCTTTTGTTTTTTGTTCTTTTTTGTGTTTTTTGTTATTTTTTGTTTTGTGTTTTTTTCTTTTGTTTTTTGTTATTTTTGTGGGTTTTTTTGTTTTGTTTTTGTTATTTTTGTGGTTTTTTCTTTTGTTTTTTGTTATTTGTGTGTTTTTTGTTTTGTTTTTGTTATTTTTGTTTTTTTCTTTTGTTTTTGTTATTTTTTGTGTTTTTTTGTTATTTTTTTCCTTTTGTGTTTTTTGCTCTTTTTGTGTTTTTTGTTTTTTTGTTCTTTTTTGTGTTTTTTATTTTTCTTTCTTTCTGTGTCATTCATCAGTAGCTACTTTGTATGAGGATAAACCGAAGAGAGCGCTCACTCTGACCATTTTTCACTGAAATATTTTTGAAATTTGTTATTTCTGCATGCAATCGCATTTGGGGGGGCAGTCATGGAATTTGGGGGGGCAATGCCCCCCTTGCCCATGCCTACATCCGGCCTTGCTTTCTAGCTAAACTGCAGCAAAGTACATTTGCACAAGATTCATAAAAAATAGTGCAATCATTAATGACATTATAAGCATTTTGACGTGCTCAGAGTTAAATTTGTGGGTTTCCTCTGATCTCAGAGCCACAGCCCAGATCTGGTTTGAATTGTGTGTTCTCGTATTGATTTTTGAAACTATCCTTTTAAAATGAAAAGTAGAATCTACGTCAGATGAAGACCTGCTTCTGTCTTCCTCATCTCCTCTGAGCCACTTCAGTAGTCCTGGCTGACACAACAGCTGCGTGGAGCTACCGACGCGTTGGCAGCGAGAACATGTCCAACACTGATCCCAGACCTGCGTGTGGCCGGTCTGATCCCCGGGCTTTGGGTGGATTTCTGATGGATACAGCGAGGCTGAAGTCATCCAGTTACCCCAACTGACAGCAGGTTTTCAGTGTGTGTGTGTGTGTGTGTGTGTGTGTGTGTGTGTGTGTGTGTGTGTGTGTGTGCACATGCCCATGGGTTAAAAATCACACTGAGGGCTGAGTCACATGCTACCCAGAGATCAAACGCTTCCAGTGGGCTCTGGGTTTCCCATCAGGCCTGATGTTTTATCAGCACCACAGGCCTCTGCAGCTGATAGGCAGGGTGAGAACGCTCTGAGTCATCTAAACGTCTCTTCACTCCGAGCTCTGCCAGATGGTAAAACACTATTTATATGAGTGTGTCTCATGCACAGCGACTCAGTAATTACCTGGATTCATACGAGGAGTGATGCAGTTTTAGAAGTTTAAAATTAAAACTGATATTCAACAAAGTCAAGATCTCTCTGTGCTGCAACCACTGAGGAGTTGATCAAGAGTTTTAGCTGGAATTTTAAACACGTTTGAAGTTTTTCTTGAAGATGGTCCAGAGGTGAGAAAATTTGAGAAATGTAAGGCAACGTTTGGAGGAGCTGGAGACCAAATTACAAATAGAATGAGGATAAATTGCAAATTAAGACACGTTTGGACTAAATTTGATCAAAAAAAGTTTGTAAAATTGCCACATTTTAGTCAGTTTCCACGTGAGTGGTGTACGGTAGCAATTCAGTGAGATTCCAACAAAAATGTGCACAGCAAAATCTGTGTCCTCAACAAGTTCCCAACAGCTGTAATTTAATAAAAGGGGATCAGAACTAAAGGTTTGCACCCTCACTTTAATAATTAGGATGCAGTTTTCCATTGATCAGGTGCTTACACCACCTTCTGCTGCAGGTAAGATGCTGACTGCTGACATGTCACATGACCGCACCTCAAAGAGTGGAGCATCCTTTTAATCAGCTTATTGAAGGCAAATAAATCTCAAACCTAAAAACACTTTGTCTAAATGTAGCATCCTGTCTTTACCCCAAATAAAATCATAATAAAAAAAGACCAGCAGGCCTTTTTCTGGGTTTTATCACAGCGACAAACAGAAACACAAGATTAAAGATGGAGGTGAAAATAGTTCCTAAAGTAAAACAGTCTCAGTGAACAGGTTGTACTAAAGTTGTAGTTCCATCAGATAATAAAAAAAGGATCATTTTAGTTAACCATCAATGGATAACAAACCCCTGATTAAAGGTTCAATCACTGATGACTGGAATGGGATTAATTACTAATTATTTATGAGACTGTTAATAAATTATAATTTATTTCTAGTTCATAGGCATGTAACTCAGGGTTTTTCCTGCGTTCAAATTTGCGTGGCGGCCGCCTCCAGCTAATTTAGTGCCGCCCCAGCCTGATTTCACTCTGCCCCCAGCTATATGGATGTTATTTTAACTGCAGTTGCAGCGTTGCGCCACCATAGGGGCGCTGTATCAGCAGCGGTGCACCGGAAAGCTCTAAAACAGCTGCAGAAAAAGATAAAAAAATAGCTTTTCCTGCTAGTTGGTGCTATGTAGGGCTGGGCACCGAAACACGGTACTAGTCCGAAAAAACACGGTACTAGTCCGAAAAAACATGGTACTAGTCCGAAAAAACACGGTACTAGTCTGAAAAAACACGGTACTAGTTCGAAAAAACACGGTACTAGTCCAAAAAACACAGTACTAGTCCGAAAAAACACAGTACTAGTCTGAAAAAACACGGTACTAGTCCAAAAAAACACGGTACTAGTCTGAAAAAACACTGTACTAGTCCGAAAAAACACTGTACTAGTCCGAAAAAACACGGTACTAGTCCGAAAAAACACGGTACTAGTCCAAAAAAAACACGGTACTAGTCTGAAAAAACACAGTACTAGTCCAAAAAACACAGTACTAGTCCGAAAAAACACGGTACTAGTCCGAAAAAACACGGTACTAGTCCGAAAAAACACGGTACTAGTCCAAAAAAACACGGTACTTGTCCGAAAAAACACGGTACTAGTCCAAAAAAAACACGGTACTAGTCTGAAAAAACACTGTACTACTCCGAAAAAACACTGTACTAGTCTGAAAAAACGCGGTACTAGTCTGAAAAAACACGGTACCGACTTCAGTACTTTTACTATGAAATCCCCTGTAAATAACCTGCATCATTTCTCCACCGGCGCTGCTGCACGGGTGGAGACAGGTGAGACGGAGGAACAGAGATAACCCCTCCCCTCCCTTTCAAAATAGTTAGCATAGCGAGTTTTGGGTTCAAAATTCCAAAAAACTCTAAAGTTTGGCTGCATTTTGGAAAGATAAATGGGAACAGAGCAAAATGTAACATGTGCTATGAGAGTTGTGCAGCGAAAAACAGGAATTCCAGCAATTAGACGAAGCCACGCATCACATGGAATTAACTTGCTGCTGCAGCGCCGTGTTCAGTCTGACTCCGAGCTTCCAGCCTCTATCGTATCCGGAGGTGTGTGAGGGGAGAGACAGGGACATAACAGAAAGTTCCTGAGGTGAGCAATAAATACGGTTATAATAGTAAATGCATAAATATGCCAAAAAACGATGGTTTATTAAAAAAAATGTTATTTTAAAAACATTTAATACTTATTACTTGTTATTTTATCTCAGAATTAAGTACCAAAAAAGTTATTTTAAAACATTATTTTTTGGTCCTTTTTCCAGATCTCAAAAACACAGAGCCAGTGGCTTTGGCAGATTAATTTACCTGCTCAGGGATACTCAGGTAATCTGATACTATTGGTGATTTAATCAACTTCCACCTTATACTTTTCTTGAAGAGACTAAAGGCACCAGACTTTACTAACTAAACTAAGACAAATTAACAGATGTAAAATATGAAATGACCATAAAACTAAAATTTAAAGTAAAAACAAACCATTTTTTGTGACTTTATTTCAGATTTATCATATTTTAAGTATCGGTTCATGGTGTCTGTTAACTTTAACCTATACATGTACATTAGACCGTATCAGGGCTGATACCGGTATCGGTGCATCCCTAATTAGAACGCTTAACTAAAAAATATTCTGCCTTTAAAACGTGAGGCAGTTGAATGCACAGAGTATGCATGTGCATGTGGTCAGGATGGGACCACCTCTGCCTCAATCTGAGCCAGGAAAAACCCTGAAACTGTAAGTAAATATTGGTTATATATTATTATTAGACTATTATAATAGAGGATAAAATGCATTCATTACATTTGACTTATTTATTTTTTCTTCTCGACTTTTTTTGAAAGACTTTAAAGTTTTTTCCTACACATGAATTGATCAGCCTGCGTGCAGCGACACACACAGCTGTGTCATACACTTCAGTAGTATATGTAAAGTGACAGGCTGACAACTCAGCACACACACACACACACACACACTGAGCCCCATGGCTGCTGCTATATCCCTCGAGCCTCTATCTGTCCACCGCTCGTATGAAGGATAAAGAGACAGGATGTGGGGGTGGGGGGTGGAGGGGGGCTCCGTCAATGGGCTTATTTTCGTTGCAGCCAAACAAACGTGTCACTCCAATCATCACACGGCTGATTTTATCCTTCTGTTACTGTAGCTCCACAAGCATTTCCTTTTGTGAGCGCTCGCTCCTGATAATCCCGCTCTGACAAAGGGGCCATGTGCCGCCGCTGAGGTCCATGACCAAAAATGTAAAACTGGTCGCTTCCAGTTACATACTTTCTCAATGATATCACGCATAATGAAAGAGCCTTTCTAAGCACTTTTGTTTGATAAGTGATCCCGGCTATCTCACGCAGTAATAACAGATAGTTACAGCTCAACGTTTGCTGGAATTAAACATGTTTTTGATTTTTTTTTTAAATTCTAAAAGAAATGTATGATAACAGCTAAATTTGATGTTTTAAAGAAACTGAGACAAAGCTGTCGGGTTTTGCACTGGAATGAGTTGAACTGAGGAGCAGTTTACGGCCTTTAGCTGGACCCTCTAAAACCTGAGAGACTCCTTTATTCCACCCCTCACTTGCAGACTGACTCCAGCTTTACTGGGCCGGCCCGTCGTAAACGGGACTGGGTATCTTTTTTCCCGACCCTGCCAGACTCCGTGTGGGCTGCAGCCGGACCTCACCAGGTGAAAACAGTATAACTGCTTTTGTAAAACACACACAGCGGGACGGCGGCACAGCGGAGGTCTCGAGTTGTAAATTCTGGAGTCTGGAGGGCAGGATTTCAAGATGCGATATTTGTTACAAGAACTAATGCAGCCGTAGGTTTCCAAGTAGCAGCAGGTCGCATGGATGGATGCTGCAAACTGAGCTGTTTTAGACTAGTTCGACCTCATAAAACTGGAGAAATGAGGTTGATTTATTTGTTTTGTTTTCATTTTACTTTGTAAACAGACTGTATTTCTGTTCCTGTTGGTGTGATTTTGATATTTGTTGAAAATCTAGATCTGATCTCACTTTTAGCATCAATAAAAAAAAACTAAGATTTTTAAAAATGTATTTGATGCATTCATATTTTTAATGCACTCTGCAAGGAAGTCCAGGCTACAGACAGAATAGTGTCTTCAAGTGTTTCGTTAAAAATGTCTTCACTGATTCATTCACTGATAAGAAATGGTGCAAAAGTGGTAAGCATCTTTATTTTTGAGAAGCAATGCAGAATAAAGATGAACCAAAGACAAACGTGTCTAATTTTTAGATAAACCCCATGATTCCATATTAATGAGGACACATCCTGCAGAAACCAGGGCTGAGACTGTTAGCGTAAAAATTGGTGTAAAAGCAAAAAAATGCTTCCTAGGGGTGGAACGACTTGGTATTTTTACAAGTCGACTACCAAGTAATAAAAGTCGCGTCAACTTCGACTAATCGCTGATGACGTCATACATACGGCGTATACAGGACGGCTTTATAAAACTTGACAGGCTTTATTGCAAAAACGTATTTTAATGCTGACAACAAACAGCTGAGAGAGAGCAGTTGTTTTAGGAGCACTTTGGCTTTAATATCAAGTCTTTAGACTAAAACGCTGATTAGTTTTAGTCACATTTAGTCAGGTTTATATGAAAAACAGTTTTAATCTGACTAAAACTGTAGTTTGTGGTCCATTGTTCGGCCATAATCATAACAAAGACATTCGCTATTTAATGAATAAAATCACTCAAAGCTTGATAGCCGAGCCATTAGCTCGTTAGCTTAGCCGTTAGCACATCGGAGGTTTGAATAGTGCCGCATTTTCAGTAAAACAAGAGATAAAGAAAGCAAAGACTCACCGTTAAGTTGATTAAATAAGGACAATCGATTGGCAAGGGCATCAAAAGCTGCCAAGAAGTATTCTTTGAGTAAATATCAATTTTAATAGCGCAGTGCCAGACCGGAACACATTTAAGGAAATGTAACGAAACCTCTTCAAAATGAAAGTTCACGTGATCAGCGAAGAGTCGCCCTTTGGTTTAAAAAGTCACTACAGCCCACAAAAGTCGACTAGTGGACTAGTTCGTGCGACCCCTAATGCTTCCTAAATGTCTTAAAACGCTCCTGAGGGTTCCTGGTCTGAGGACGCCGTACGGCCATGCTGTCACGATGCTGTACTTTTGGAACGAGACATATTTTCTTTCAAATATCCAAAGACGATGCCTGGAAACCGCAAGTAGTTTCAGAAAACGAGAGAAATTTGAGCTAACCTTGGAAGGGGTTAGCAAAAAAAATTAAGACGAGACACAAACTGCAACAAGAATGTCGCTGCAACACTGTCGCTATTTATTTGCCATTTTGTCTTTTGCCTTGGGGGACCAGATAGAAAAGTTATTGTAAAAGTTCTAATCAGTGTGGTTCCAACTGAACATCTGACGATCTTCCCCTGATTTCCATCCAGTCTCCAGCAGTCTCAGCCCAGTGAGGAACAGGTTCAAGTTTTTTGGAAACTGTTTCTCTCTCGTCTCCTCGCCGGAGGACCTTTAATGACGGTGAGCGATCGTCGATCTGAGGTGAGGAAACCCTTCACTCTAAAAGTCAGAGCGTCGACCTCGGAGGGGCCTCTGCTGCAGCAGGTGCTTTCCCTCACATGTGTAACTGAGCCACAGATACACAGATATAACACAATACTGTTGTGAGTCAATCACAGGACATGGGTGTGTTTGTGTTGCTTGTTTCATAAACTCAGCAGTGTGTAATGCACACTGTTGACCTGACAAAACGGCAGATTTACAGATTGAATTTAGGAACAGTTAGCCGTAGACGTGAGGGCGTGAAACCTCGATTAGAGTCATCCATCACCTGCTTGCATGATGCGTGGAGCAGGCGCTCCGTTTGATGACGTATCAAGTGAACGCTACGAGGAATGTGGAGCTGCAGCGTGGAGCCGACTGCTGGGTCAGGAAACGTGCCAGAGTTTAATCTGCTGCCTCGCTTCGCAAGAAAAGTTCCCCCTCAGACAAACCTGTTAGAGTCTTTCAACAGCTTGTAAACAGTTAGCCGTCATTCCACCTTAACGCCTCCCAAAGAGCCACTGAGGAGGAAAATAGAGTCGAATCAAGAAATGTTGGGATGTTCCTGAATGTGAGAGTGTTCAGGTGTGTGTTCCCTCTGTGAAATAACGTTTTATTTATTAACAATACGTAAATGTTAAATGTGTAGAAGTGGAGCTTTAGAACCAATCATGTGACTGATTCTGACTTTTAACACAAGTATCTGATTATAGTGTTAATGATATTAAGAACATTTTCACTTTTCATGAAATATATATTTTCATTTTTGTGTTGTGAACTATTGAAGACATTACTATTGACAGAGTGCGGGAAGTAATTATTGATGAAGAAATTTCCTGGAAGCCACATATTAATAGTGTAAAAATAAAAATAGCAAAAGCAATATACATAAAGTAAACATTATAAACATTATGTTTATTATATAATTCTCTGATTGTTCCATATATGACTTATTGCATTGAAATACTACATATAAATCATACACAAATCCAATTTCGATTTTACAGAAAAGAGCCATAAGAAGTTCTTATAGAGCTACCAGTCAACGATTTTCTGAGTTAAAGTATTAAAGTTTGGTGATCTAGATGATTTTAGTATTTAAACATTGATTTATAAAGCTCATAGGAAATCTTTACCAAGAAATTCAATTTGCAAAAAGACAAAGTTGTTATAACTTATAAGGGTTTAGATATTTAATAAAACCCAAGGTGTTGGAGAGCGTGGTTCTGAGTTTATGGAACAAACTGGAATCAGACAAGAACGAAGCAAAAACAATAAGTTAAGAAAATATAAGAATTAATCCTGATTTCTACTCTTTTCTCTCTCTGCAAAAATTGTAGATGATGTTAGATTAATAATAATAAAGTAGTAGTTGTTAATCAGAGGCATATTGATAGGCTGCTGTCTTTCAGGTAAATATTGTTAAATGAATTTATTACTTTATTGATTTAATTTCTAGGGGATTGGGGCAGATTTTCTTCTATCTGCTCCTTTTCATTTAAGTATTTGTAAGTTGTATTTGTTTGTTTATTTGTTGTTTTTAAGAATGAAATACTAACTGGAACATTTCATCCCGCGGTGGGGAAAATGGGTTATGTGTATAATTCCCTGCAGGCCTGATTTCATATTTCAAAATTATTGAAAAGAGTACAGGACACTTCTGAATAGCACTAGCTTATTTTTGCTTTGTTTTCATCTTGTTAGCTTTGTTTTTGTTGTTGATGGCATGTTTTCTTTTTCCTTTATTGTTGTTTTCGTTGTTCTGTTCTTGGTGTTGTTTGTATTTTATGTTGATGGTGCTCTGTATCAATACGTAAAAGATTGAGTTTAATTTGTTGGTATCTATTATGAATGGAACATACCCAAATGTAGAGTGGAGATACTGCACACATGGTAAATTTACACACACACACACACACACACACACACACACACACACACACACACACACACACACACACACACACACACACACACACACACACACACACACACACACAAACAAAAGAATGAAATAAAAATGTTAAATCTAAATAAATAAATAAACGGGCCTGCTGTTGAACTAAAACAGCGACTCACTCATGATTATAATAAATGGTGACTGTTGAAATTCAGTTTGAGCACTTTAAATGTAATTATGAGGAATTAATCTTTATTTGTGCCAAATTTATTTGATGACACTGGAAAAAGAGAACATTGGTCTAACTTTAAAAAATTGAAGTAATCGGTCACAAATAATTTAATTAGGTTTATCCAAGTTAATTTTTTAAAGTTTACTTTGAACAAACTTAATAAATTCACTTTGAAAGAACTTAATTTAATTACATGTGACCGATTACTTCAATTTTTTAAAGTTAGACCCCTTTCGTATTTTTTCAGTGTATATGTATATATGTGTGTGTGTGTGTGTGTGTGTGTATATATGTGTGTGTATATATATATATATATATATATATATATATATATATATATATATATATATATATATATATATATATACCTATATACCGATTACTTCAATTTTTTAAAGTTAGACCCCTGTATTCTTTTTTCAGTGTATATATATATATGTATATACACATATATATGTATATATATATATATATACATATATATGTGTATATGTGTGTATATATATACATATATATGTGTATATATATATATGTGTGTGTATATATATATATATATATGTGTGTGTGTATATATATACTGATTACTTCAATTTTTTAAAGTTAGACCCCTGTTTTCTTTTTTCAGTGTATATATATATATATATATATATATATATATATATATATATATATATATATATATATATATATATATATATATATATATATATATATATTTTACTGAACTTTTTACTGATTTTGGGGGTGAGCCCCAAGAGAAAAAAAGTATATATATATATATATATATATATATATATATATATATAGTATATATATATTACCGGTATATCATGTAATATTAAGGTAATAATGAAAACTGATAATGATGAATTGTTATTTCAAAATGTTCTCTATTTTAGTAGAGATTTTATTCTTTTTAAAGTTAAGTTCAGTGCATGTTTATTGAAGATGTGGTGATCACAATGCGCTCTACCAACCACAGATCATTAAATAATAAAGGTTCTGACTGCAGACACTTTGATTTAATACCAGGCTGCATAAAAAGATTAGAAACGTTTTAATAAATACGTTGATCTGCAGGGGACTTTTTAACGATAACTTGTGCAAAAATCATGACATTTGTTTATTAAGTGTATTAATAAAATGTTTTGCACTGATTGCATTTTGTTTTGGGTCTGATTACCCCCCCACCCCAGTCTTTGGGACAGTTATTTTATACATGATTAATTTGCGAAGCTAAAAACATCGAGGACTACCGTCTTCAGACAAGAGCGACATTCTAGTTTAGAATTTGTTAAATTGTTTCACTTTTCGACCGTCTGCTCCAGCTCTGTGAAGAGGTTTGATCTTTGATTGATGATGCTGGACTTTACACGCCACAGCCTGCAGGACCTGTGGATTTATTCCAACCCCTTCAGCCTTTTCTCCTCCACCCTCCTGATCCTTTTAATGCAGGTATTTGAACAGATAAATTCTGTTTGTTGTCTCTGACTTAAAGCATTCATGTTCCTGGTTTCCGGCCAACACAATCCAAACACAGAAACTTTCCGGTTTAACAGACTTCCAATCCGTCCAGGTTTATTTTGGCGCAGCGTCTCCACGTCCCCGTCCATCGCTCCGCTCTCTCCTGCCTCCCGTCGCACCTCGTCGCTCCAGGGATGCCGTGATTTATCGACGAGGTAAACAGCTTATGAATGAGGCCTAAGCTTTAGTTATACAGTTTACAACATTTGAGTAACCACAAGAGGTTTGTGTACACACACTTTCTCAAGGCTACTGTTAGAGGAGAGAACGAGGCTGCCGGCCTCGTCTCATGTCGAGGGAAATTCCTCAATGTCTTCATCGTAAGCCCGTGAGATTAATTCTGCTTGTGTAAACGTTTCAGGGTGACGCTTTAAACAAGGAGCACGCAGAGTGACGGGGAATGTTTACAACAGAACTCCAAGCCTTTTCTGAGCGGAGGCCTCGTCTTTGAAGTCCAGGATATAGGAAACCAGAGGAAAAATAAAAACAAACTATCTTTGTATTTTCTTCTTTTATAATGCATTTAAGGCTTCATTTATTTTATGTTGTCTGATATTTTAAACACAAAGCATAAAGCTGTTTTAATAATCTGCCTTTTAAAATATTGTTGCTGTGAGATGTTTACAGTTTTAGAAGAAAAATGATTTTATTTGCTGCACTGAGACACTGAGGATGGAAGCAAACGACCTGTTTGTGGTAGGAGTCGAACCGAAGCACAGGCTGCTTCTGGGTGATGATTAACCAGGAAGCCTCTTTCCATTTTCACATCAAGAAAGAGACGCAAATATCAGAAAACGGCACAAAGAAAACACTTAGTAACAAAAAGCTGGGATTAAAAGGAAATATCATGTACTTTAGTCAGTCGTTCAGTATTAAATTATTTTATTTTGAATGATTTCTTTCTCTTTTTAACAATCTAAGAATGACATAAATGTTCTTTCAGGGTTATCCATAAACAAACAACAATAATCAAATCAACAGAAACAAAAAGGGCTTTGGAGTTAATGTTTGCCGTGGCATCTGCTAATGTGTAAATAGGGTGCCATTTTCACCCCCCCACCCGCTGACTATCTGCTCACAGGCGTCCCCAAATCTGTGCACATATTTAAGCACAGCTATTGTAAAAATGGCCCTCTTCCTGTTGTTGTTTTGTAAAGACTTGATTTTATTCAAGCCTCAGGAAGTGGAATAATTTCAATGCAGATGTTTTTCACTGTAAACAGCCAGAGCGGTTTGGGGTGGGGGGAGGGGGGGGAACACTAGTGTAAGGAAGTGTGAGGAGTGTTTTCCAGAGGTGGAAAGTGTGTTAAAACGTGTTCACTTAAAATTTTAATTGAAAGAACAAGACGGCGCTTATTTGAAGAGGAGTTCTCGGCTCGGTGAACGTTAGACGAGTCGGGATTTTTGTTAATATTTTTGGTGAAATAATCTGGGTTATGACTAAATCCTGAAGCCTATGGCTGGTTTATACGTCTCCGACAGCACGTTTGCGCTCACACGTATTGACGGTTTTGATCTTTACTTCTCCGTCAGTGTTGTGAAGCAATTCTCCACCAGGACAGCAGAGGGCGCATAACTTTTCTGCAAGTAATGCCTCCGGTCGACCAAAGTTTGTTTACTTCAGCTCAGTAATGGCCGACAGAGAGCGAATTCTGATTGAGTTTGAACAGATTGATCTCGAGGAACAAACAATGTTGTTAAAAAGAATTAAACAGAAGTGAGGAGACAGCGGCGTCTGTTGAATGTCCGTCCGTTCAGTGAGGACGAGGCAGACGACGAGCGAATATGTAGCTCTTGTTTAACCCTTTAGGGAGACTGATGGATGATATAAATGTTCGTACTTCGTCTGCCAGACGTTTCTCGAGCTGATCCATATCTGCTTCCGTGAGATTCTACTATTACTACTCTGTTGATACCGGCATCAAGCCGGAAATTATCATGGCGTATTGATCCGACCAATCACAGGCATGCATTGTCTGTCGCTTTTGACGCATAGTTAGAATTTTGGGCCCGTCTCCGTCAGCCTCTGCGAGCATGTCGTAGAGAGCTTGCGTCAACGCATAATGGCGTTGCGTCAGTCCGTCTTGATGCAGAAGTATAAATCAGGCTTAAGTTATTCACTTAAAGCAACACTAAGTAACTTTCCTGTGTAGCCCCCTACTGGTTAAAAGTCAACTGTTGTAAAATCTGCCATTGCTCCCGCCGCTTTCCGGCTAATGGTGTCATCAGACAAGGTGTTGTATTTTACATTTTTTTGAATCTATAATTATTTTCAGTTCAGAAACAGTCTCTCCCTCTGCCTCTCTGCTGTCCGAGCGTAACTCAATACGTCCGTCGGGCTTAGGTTCGGGTCCTACTGGCAGGGAAGAGCCTAATGGACGTGTTCTCCTGGTGTAGATGTTTTCGTCCAACCATCACTCCTCCCCGACCGTTGCTACACCTGGTAACTATGGCCGTAAAGCAGGTAGTGACATCATCTAGGAGACCTACCCGCTCCTCAAAACTGTTTAGTGTGGCATCTGGCCAGTAGAGGGCAGCAGAGTGGTGGCAAATATGAAAATGGTCAAGTTTCTAACGCAAAAATCAATTAGATCAATTTTAATGCTCTAGCTTAAAGTGTAAAAAACTACTTAGTGTTCCTTTAATGAACAAAGTTTGCAAATATCTTTCCACCTTAAATTAACTGAATAGATGGAAAAGATCCATGTGATGTAAAATTAAGGCATAAATGACCAGAAACTAAACTTTAGGAATCATAAATTGAATTTTGATAAAAATCAGGGACTTTGATAGACATTTTCTGACTGATCCTTAAAGATTTGCTCTTTCTCTTCCTAATGTACGTTTACACAAAAATATAGACGTTTCTCAATCTAAACGGGCTGTAAAAATACTTTACTACCTGCAACTTTACAAGATAACCAACAGTTTTTCAAAATCAGTGTGTAACAAAGCATCAAGATAATCCAAAATCCTATTTATTTCACCATATTATATAAATAAAGCACATATAATGGTGTTAAGTTAAGCACAGGCTGGTTTATTATTGGTGAAATGAAACATTATGCAGCCTTGTTGAAGATTAAACTCTGATTTCTATGTACCAAGGTGTTACGGTTAAATCAACAAGCACTGACCGATGCATTCTGGCCTAATGCAAACAGAGCAGCAGACTCATTTGATTAATGAGCTGGCGTGATGTAACCACCGGGGGAAATAGGTTAGTGCACCTGGTCATTTACACAGTTTTTCATTCATTTGGAAAATGGAGCAAACGGCTGGTGAGAGCGTTTCAAACCAGTCACTACTCAGAAGTTTTCTGAATCACTGAATGACTGACTTTCTGCTAATGTTGGTACAACCTTCCCAATAAATGTCAATCTTTGTGACAGAAATACAGCCTATGGGTCAT
Source organism: Callopanchax toddi (assembly GCA_006937965.1). Taxonomy (NCBI): domain Eukaryota; kingdom Metazoa; phylum Chordata; class Actinopteri; order Cyprinodontiformes; family Nothobranchiidae; genus Callopanchax; species Callopanchax toddi. The sequence continues at coordinate 951,386 of SSNR01000042.1, read as the reverse complement.
GGCCTGCTACTGCTCCTTGTGGTGCGCTCACACATTCAGCCTTTTTGTAGTTTTACTGAAACACAAACAGTTCTGGGAGATAAGGTGGTCCAGGGTTTCCTCCTCCTGCAGGGTTCAACCAGCCGCTAATATTGCTCTGTCATGCACTGCTTTTCTTTTGTCTTAGTCGGTGGTCATCAAAAGGTCAGTGAGGTGATGTGAAGTTGTAAAATGGCCCTAGCAGGGCTGACCTATGGCTGCCTGAGCATTCCTAATGCAATAGTAGGGCCCGCGGGCCAGGCCTGCCAATACTGGGCTGATTATAACGAATCAGGTCCCCCTTAACACAATAATGTGATCAATTTCTCATTCTGCTGAATAAATAACATGGCAGATAGGGAGGTATGGGTGACCTGCCGTTAACCCCGTGCCTCATTATTCATATCAGTGGCTGAATAAAGAGAGATGCTTGGAGAGAAAGGCAGAAACAGGTCGGCGTGAGCTAATTATTGCTAAGACAAAGCTGCTCAGCTAAATGCTTCTGATTGGACGAATGTCCAGGGACTGTTTTATGGCATCTGCTGTTTGAGTATCACAAATGAAACCCTGGACCTGCGATTCTTTCCTCTGGGAATTAAAATGGGTGACAGATGTTCTTCTGTTCTCCAGCTAGCAATAGCATTAGCCATTAGCGGGTGGGGGAAGGGGGTCCTTCTAGGGATGCAGCTCCCCTTGTGGTGGAAAAACTTTTACACAGCTCCAACGAGCATCGTATTTTTACAAAGCACAGGTAATCTGTATTCATCATGGCGGTTATACAGATAGTTATTGTAAAGTGGTATTTTGTTTTAATGATACTTTTGGTGAGAAAGTTGCTTTAATAACATTAATTGTAGATAAATCTCACAGTTGAATCTGAATCTGAAGTCCAGCTTGGATGACCAAATCTAGGGTAAAATCAGTCAATATTATCATTCCTGTTCATTTGCACTATTCTGACAGCAACTGAGTGATTACTGACAATATTCACAGTAGGGGTTGAACGACTTGCTATTTTTACAAGTCGACTACCAAGTAATAAAAGTCGCGTCGACTTTGACTAATCGCTGATGACGTCATACATACGGCGTATACAGGACGGCTTTATAAAACTTGACAGGCTTTATTGCAAAAAAATATTTTTATGCCGACAACAAACAGCTGAGAGAGAGCAGTTGTTTTAGGAGCACTTTGGTTTTAATATCAAGTCTTTAGACTAAAACGCTGATTAGTTTAGTCACATTTTAGTCAGGTTTATATGAAAACAGTTTTAATCTGATTAAAACTACAGTTTTAGTTAGATTTTGGTCTATTGTTCGGCCATAATCATAACAAAGACATTTGCTATTTAATGAATAAAATCACTCAAAGCTTGATAGCCGAGCCATTAGCTCGTTAGCTTAGCCGTTAGCACATCGGAGGTTTGAATGGGCTGAATAGCGCTGCATTTTAAGTAAAACGAGAGATCAAGAAAGCAAAGACTCACCGTTAAGTTGATTAAATAAGGACAATCGATTGGCAATGGCATCAAAAGCTGCCAAGAAGTTTTCTTTGAAACTTCTATTAAAATCTATCCATTTTAATAGAGCAGCACCAGACCGGAACTCATCAAAGGGAACGGAACTAATCAAAGGAAACCCCTTCAAAATAAAGTTCACGTGATCAGCGACTAGTCGACCTTTGGTTTAAAAAGTCACTACAGCCCACAAAAGTCAACTAGTTCGTGCAACCCCTAATTCACAAGTCACTGGTGTATAGACAGCCAGTGGTGAACGTTGCTTCTTCGAGGAGGATTACAATAGAGGTTTTACTGGTGCCAACTTTAGACAATAGTTTTGACAGAAAAAAAATTATGGTAGCTCCAAATTTTGAGTACTGTAACAGAATTTCCATTTAGTTTACTGTTACACTGCCACGGATCACTTTTCAGCATTCGTAAGCCGTTATCATTAAAACTGTGGACACATGTTTTGATAACAATAGCTAGAACTACTATTTTAAAACTTAGCTTACGTGTTCGGGTGAAGTTACCTGAAATGAAATGCTCACTGCACAAGTGGAATCCACTGAGTGAATGGATAACGATTTTGATTTGTAATGATAATTTGTTTGTTTTATTGATTTTATTAGTTTTTTATCATGTTTGATTCTGTTTTTTGTGAAGCACTTTGTTTTGTTTTTTTCTGTGAAAGGTGCTATAGAAATAAACTTTTACTTACTTTACTTACTTTTGAGTGACGGGTTCCAATGCTCGGTTTTCTTCATCGCGCTCCAAGCTCTGTGATCGTAGAAATTCATCTTTCCCTCCGAGCTGGGTCTTTTGGAATGCAATAAAAGGCTCTGTCTTTAACCTGACCTCGGTGGTTTGTGCACTCAGGAGCACAACACAAGTCAACACGAGTCTCTGAAAGCTGGAAAACTGTCAGCTAGTTGGCTTGTTTACAATAAACAGCTGCCAATATGGCGCACCGTGGTGCACGATGGGATCATGTGACGTCACCTCCCGGAGCTCTATATTCTCATAGACATCATATATTGGTATATATATATATATATATATGATATATATATATATATATATATATATATATATATATATATATATATATATATATATATATATATATGATGTCTATGTATATTCTGACCACGATCCATTGAAGCGATTCATTTATAGGGGCGGGATCAATGGTTGTCAATCAAACTGTCTTCACATGCTATTGGACAGAGCTAGGACCAATCAGAGCCGTTTAGTAACAGCCAGATTCAGCTGGTCAAGTTAACTTTTACCGTATCCCGTCGGCAAAGCAGCCAATACTGTACATCCTTTTTCAAAATAAAAGCCTTAAGTGCCTCTATCTGTTTGTGTTCTAAAGAAAAGCCTAAATCTAAATCGTCTATTTCAAAGTCGAAGCTCTGACGTCATCGGTTAATCCCGCCCAGAGCATTGTGATTGGCCCGGTACGAGATTGACCGGACCAATCGGTGGGCTGCGGAGGTTCCAATGGAGTGTGGTTAGACCAAAGTCTGCAGAGCAGAACTGATGGTCTAGTTGACTAGACTAGGTTTTCCCATGACCTCCTTTGAAAATGTCTGGCTTTGATTTTTTTTTTTATTAAAATTTATTCCATTCAAATAAAAATAAAATGATAAAAAACAATAACAACAACAAAAAAATATATATACATAACACAAGCAATTTGAATTAAAAGGAGCAGATAGAAGAACTTATAATTTCTGCCCCTTTTAAACAAAAGAAAATTAACACATTCTCAGTTCAAACCGTCAGATATACAGTTCATTTAAACAGTTATTTTCCAAATTACAGAGTAATCTTAGACTTTTATTTCATAACTTTTTAATATACTTGATTTAATATGCTTTCTGAATATGGTAAGTGACCGTGAGACTTTTATTTCCCTGCTGAGGTTATTCCACAATTTTACACCATTTACTGAAATACAGCGTTCCTTAATTATGGCTCTGAATCGAGGTTTTTTAAAGACGCGACTCCTTTCAACATGTATTCACTGACTCTCTTTTGAAACATTTTTTGAATATTTGTTGGTAATGTACTTGTATTTGCTCTGTACATGGTTTGTAATATTTTCCAATCTACCAGGTCATGAAATGTCAGTATTTTATATTTGATGAATAATGGGTTAGAGGGTTCTCTATAGTGGCTGTTGTTAATGATCCTTAATGCTCTTTTCTGTAAAATGACCAAAGGTTGTGTATAGGTTTTGCATGTGGCTCCCCAGATTTCCAAACAATAAATGAAGTTTGGTCCAATCAGTGAGTTATACAGTGCTAACAATCCAGAACTATTTAGTAGAAACTTGACTTTATATAATACAGCGATGGATTTTGCAATTTTCCCTTTTATATAACTTATATGTGACTTCCAAGTGAGATCTTCATCAAACACAAGTCCTAAAAATTTAATTTCTTTTACTCTTTGAATTTCTATTCCATCTATTTTTAAAGATACATCACTGCATTTTTTGTTATTAAACAACATAAAGTTTGTTTTGTTCAGGTTCAGTGACAGTCTGTTGATATCAAACCAGTTTTTTACTTTAATCAGTTCATTATTTATCACTTGAGTTACTTCATTTATATTTGAACCTGAACAAAACAAGGTAGTGTCATCAGCAAAGAGAACAGTACCAAGTAGTTTGAACACATTTACAAAATCATTAATAAATAATATAAACAGTTTGGGTCCCAGTACCGACCCTTGTGGTACTCCACAATTTATATCACTTAGTTCTGATCTCGTATTGTTTATTTGAACAAACTGTTTTCTATTTTTATATATATCTATTATATATATCTATATTTATATCTATTGAGATTTGTGTCGTCCTGGTTGGTATAAACTGAACCATCATTAGAAAAGTTCCTCTGGCAACAAGAGATACATGTTCAGTGTGTTCTGTAATGAAGCACAATGTGAAATATCCAAAATAAGTTTAATAGTAGTTTATGTATGAGTAATCTCATATGGCTGTTTCAGTATGACTGACGTTGGCCCACGGGCATCCACAGCAAACCAAACTCAGCTCAGTGACACGATCGTCGTTTGACTGTTCATCTCGTCCTGGTTCTGGTTGACATGAGGACACCTGATAAAGCAGGTTCATGAAGAACCAGCACCAACAGCCCTGCTAATAGGATCAAAATTAGCCTGTTAGCCTCGCATCATACATACGAGTCCCCATCTCAGAGAAGCGACATAAATCTGGACGCTTCTACGTTTACCTCAGGTCGGCTCTTACCCTTCGATCTTTGTTCGGGCCTCGGTAACAGAGTCGGTTCCGAGCAGACAGGATTTCTTTGCATTGTAACCAGAGGCTCCGCCGCAGATGCACGGGAGCATACGACACTCTGCAGCAATGCTCTGAGCTTCACACGATACCCAGTCGAGCTCGACCGGGAGGATGTAACACGGTCATTGCTCTTCATTTATTTACCCTTTTTCTTTTCTTTTTTTTTGTCGTCACAGTCCCTCTCTGAGAGTCTGTGCGCGCTTCACCTGACACCCAATATCGAGACCTATTGCTTTCATCTTCTCGGGTATTGGTCTTCACTTTATCTCTTTCTCATCATCTAACTTTAATCAAGTAAATGGATGCATTTAAATGTTGCTAATTTCACTTTGGTAATTGCCAGTGTTTCATTTCGTTTGATCAGAAGGACGTTTTAGCTAATTTAAAGTGCAAAGGTCCTCAGAGTCCAGAGCGTTAGCTGTCCTTTAATATGTTTTATTCAGGTTAAAATCTGCTCCTTTATGCAGCTCAGCGGTGAATCCCTCTCCTATTTTTTTTGTCTGTCGGTGCAGACGCGACGCTGTTAGCATACAACCACATGGCTGACTCTCTGTGTATCTCTGTTTTTTTCTGCACACCACCCCTCCTCTTTTCCTGTCCTTTTCTCTCTGCATAATTCTGGAGCACGCAAAAGGCCTGAATGATGTTGCCAAGGTCCTACACAATTTTATTTAGGCCATTACAGTGCCGCCTGGGAGTGTATTTGAGGGAGGCAGGGGGCTCAGTTCCACATGAGAGGACTTCCTCCTCACCAGGCAGTGTTTAAAGAAGAGCAACAGGTGGCTGCTGGCAGAGGGAACCTGAGGCTAAGTGGATGTCAAAGTGGAATTGCAGCTGAATCGCAGCTATTTATTTGACCCTCCTCACATCTGCACTCTTCCCCTCGAAGGAGGAAGGGATGGGAGGGGCGGGAGGGGGCCGTTTTGTCTCTGGTTAATGTGGGGCTGGGGGAGATGCAGTGGGAGGGGATGGAGGGGAAATTGTACATGGTATTAATTACAGCCCTGTGTTCGCATGTCCGCTCCCACTATGTGTTTATGTATGGAAGTAACATCATCAACACGCAGAGGGTCAGCAGGGATGGAGGTGTTTTTCCACGTGGTGAGCGAACGTATCCTGTTGACTCCAAAAGATTCTGAAATGGATACAATAAAGATAATTTACACTTATGTTTTAAAGGAATTCAAATAATTCAACATGTTTAGGAATAGAAACAATTCTGGGCAAAATTGTAAGAAAACATAAAAATGTGCAGCTGGAATCACACAGAAGGGGTTGCTTACCAACGCTTTGAGACAATAAGGGTAATCATTTGATATAAACTAAGAATAATATGAAAATAAGAAGAATTATGCTTCTCGACCCTTGCAAATGATTTGATACGTTTTGCTAAAGCGTCAGCTCAGAGAACCTGGCTTTCATCAGTCTTGCAGCTCTTTTTGTTTTGTTGTCGTCTCTTGAAATGAAAGAAAAGTCAAACAGGACTCAGCACACCCTCATGACATCATCCTTTCCCCTCTGAGTCCTTCACCTTCACTGACCAGTCTCTGTGCTCAGATCCCTCTAAACGGGGTTCCAGGCTCTGAAAGGAGCAGGTCTGGGAAGAATCCCTGCACGTCTTTCCTGTTGGCCTCAGTGTTTCCATGCCGTTATCAACCGGGCTGATAATACGGAGCTCCGAGCTCTTTTTCTCAAGACCCACAGCGCGCTGCCACACATTCTGATGGCGTGACACAGACCTCCACCACAGAGCCGCCTCTGTCTGCAGCAGAGCACACCGCCTGGTCGAGGCCCGCAGCTGGTACGCAGATTGGTGAGGGCTCTGCCAGCCCGTCTCCTATTAGAGATATCTGAGGATACGGTGTGTGTGTGTGTGTGTGTGTGTGTGTGTTCTGGTTCAACAGACGAGTTTAAATAAAGTGTGACCTTCAGCCGGTGATTACTGCTGTACAAAGAAACACTCATATATCTGTTTATTTTTCCCTTTTCAGGCGTTTCCTTCATTATGAATGCTTCGAACTTTTTGACTTCTAAACACTCAAAAAGGTTTTAACTTTCTCAAACACGGAGTATTCATTTTTGGTTTTCAGCATTTTGATTAAATGTAGGGATGTACCGATGCCACTTTTTTCGAAACCGATCCGATACTTAAATCTGAGTACTCGCCGATACCGAGTACCGATACTTCTACCACACAAAAAAATGCAACGAATTGGAATACAGTTTTTTTTTCTTCTCTGCTTTTTACAACAAATAACTGAGTTAGATAAAAAAAAATTAAATATATTAATAAAAATGATCACAAAACTAAAATATAAGGTGAAAAATAACCATTTTCTGTGATTTCACAGTGAAATTATTGCAGTTTTCCACATTTTAACCAAATAAAATGAACTATTTGGCACCATCTCCAGCTCTCAACCCACACTGTTCCTCTTTAGCTCAATAGCTCCCCCTAGTGTTCAATATAGGAAACTACAACAGAAATCACAAGTCACAGACAGTGAAGCCACTGGTATCTGGTAACTTTAACCGATACCGGTATCAGGCCGATACCGGTGCATCCCTAATCTGACTGCATCTGACTGAGAACTGAACAGCTCAGATTCATCTGGTTCCCATGAATTCATTCAAACCAGCGACACCAAATACAACTTCTGATAAATTGCTGGGTTTCACCCACGTGACCTGGAAGTCGCGCAAAACTCAAATGGGGGGTAGGAAGTGTTTTGTGCCAAAACAAAACGCAGCACAATGGATGAAAGCGGCTACGCTAAGGCTTTAAATGAGCCGGCACAGACGCGATATTGTAAAAAAGACATCTTCATTTAGGTTATGACCCATATAATTTTTAGAAATCTGCCTTTATATACAGTCTGGAGGATTTACCCAGCGTTGAAGCAATCGACATAATAAACTATCTCATGCTGTATACCTCGTATTACACTGCAAACCAAATGAAAGCCTGGAAGCTACAACTATTTTATTTCAGGTTAGGTCGACCGTTTGAGATCCAGAGAAGCTTCAAATGGCCGACGTATTGTTTTGAGTTGTGCTACTTTAATTCATGATTATAATGTTATCGCTAATGCTAACAACCAGTGTGTTTATGTGCTAGGATCTACTAGTAAATCATTTATTATGCCTTTTTAAATCCAAATTTCTGGTAGATTTGTTTGATTTTAAGTCATTTCTATACTATTTGCAGTACAATTAAGTTAGGACACATGAAAACAACATCAAACTTGTTTACCTGCCGTTTTTATAGACGTGTTTCTAAGTTAATGTTCAATAAAATACTAGAAAATAACATTTAGTAAACCCTTACCTGTTAGAAAGTGATCGCTGCAAACTAAACTGTCCGTTTCTGCGCCTCTTGTTTTTAACCGGAGATTACCNCTTATACACATCTATAGACCGCACAGAATTTGGACATTTTGAAGCAGAGTCAACAGCGAAAACAGGGTTCTGTGCAGCGACGGTTACTTCCTGACCCCCATCTGCATTGGGTGACGTCAACGCTACGTCATGTGAAACCCAGCAATACAGACACAGAAAGAATATTCTATGTAGAATATGAACCTATATTTGTGATTTTACATCACTACAGCCAGCACTTTACTTATTATAACAGCCTTCATTAAGGGAGTGTCCTAAATGTTTAAAAGGGTTGCTGATTTCTTCGATTGAGTCGTAGGGTCGACTTTAATGTCAACGGAGTTTTAAACATGCAATATTTAGAAGACAAATCTCATCTCAAAACAGTCTCAAAGGAAACTTTGGGAGGATTTGGTGACTAGAGACTAAGGTTGTGTATTGACAAGAATCTGGCGATACGATATGTATCGCGATACCGGACAGACGATGCGATATATTGCAATATATCGCGATGTAATGCGCTACTATGAGTAAAACCATATATTATGATTTTTAAAACATAATTTAAGAGTAGAAAAACTGTCACAGCATTCTAAAAAAGTTTTTATACATAACACCTCCAGTTTTATTACTAGATCTAGTTGATCCACTGGAACAAAGAAGGAGAAAACATCCACCAACTAGCGGTTATACTTTTAATTTTACTACAGAAATTTCTGTCATCATTAAAGTGATAACATGCAACTTTTTCATATTTTTAAATCTTTTCCTTGAGCCAGTCTGTGCTAATCTGACCCTTTACAGAGTTAATGAAAAGTCACTTAGCCCCATCTGGTGATTAGATCCAGAATACCACGATTGCAAAATCTTCGTCACGTCACGGTACCC
>SSNR01000042.1:940428-942260 GCA_006937965.1 Callopanchax toddi | reverse complement strand
ATATGCTAACTTGTGTAATGCAGTGATTTAAAACGGACACCAGAGGGCGCCCAAAACAAGCAAAACTGCATATTATCACTTGAATGGTTCCATTAATTTTTTTTCAAAATAAATAAAATAAAAATTGATAATTTGCTTTAAATTTTGATACAGCAAAATATTGCGACATCACGATATCGATATAGTATCGTGACAGAAAATATTGCAATATTTTCTTACACCCCTACTTGAGACTATTGTCAATTAAACAAGAATGAATTGCAAAAAAGTTGAGTCATAATTAAGACATGTTGTGAATAAATTGCAGCAAAACATTTATATTTTTATACAGATTTTGCACTGTATTCACAATTTAGACCCATGGAAATGTATCAAAATACACCAACGTTTTTAATGTACTAATTCAATGTGATTTAAACTTAATTTTTTTTTTCTTTAAAGTTTTCTGTCTCCGTCAGTCACAGCACATAAAGACTTGGACACTTTTGTCTACAACCTTAATCCATATAATCCTTTCTCCTCTTTATTTTATTAAACACAATAAAGAAAACCCATCTGAGGTCATGATTTTGACTGATCGCTGTTCATTAAAGGGTTAATTTGTTCCCTGATTTAGATGTAACCGATATAGCATTGATTAAAGGTGATTAGTGATATATTGTGTCTGAATTAATAGTCTTAATGGATCATTTTATTTCTCTGCTTTCCTCTGAGTCTAAGTGGGAGGTAGCTCCCAGACCGAAGCACAGTAAAGTTTATTAAACACATCAGCTGGTTTGCAGCAGACCGTTACTGAAATGTTATATTCCAGCAATGAGAGATCAACAAATAGGTCTGGGAAATAACAAGCACGGGGACTTTGGTCTTTTAAAGCGGAGAGCATTATGCTAACTTTGAAGAGGGAATTTATTAAATCTCTTACAACAACTGAGGGGCTCTATATATTTAACTCTGCCAGAGCACTTCGGACACGTTTTGGCTGTGGTCTCCTTGGCTCTGAGAGCAGTCTGGTGGCTGCGAGGCAAACTTGAGCAGTCCCCGCTTCCTAAAATGAAACAGCTGCAGAGTGACACGCTGAGAGCAGCAGGGCGAAGGCAGGAGGAGGAGGAGGAGGAGTTTTCATGAATGAAGTCAGCGGGATTGGGAGGAGAGAGGAAGCTGGCTGAGGGTTAAACACTACTACTACGTAGGTGTGTCATTAAAAAGGTTCAGGGGTTGTACAAAGTAGGGGTGTGGACTCAGTCACGGGTCATATAAGTTCAGTTTGATTCATGGTAGAAGAGGGGAAGCAGTGTTGTTGTTTACACTGGCTCAGGGTGCACAGCAACCCACTGTGTAATTTGTAGTGTAGTTTTCACAGATCTGCCCCCGGGGAGCCATGACGAGCTGTCCTATACGAGCCGCTTCCCCCACTGCCAGGACTCAGTGTGTCCCAGAGACGGATCAGAACACCGCAGAGTCCAGCACTGACATGAAACCCGTGTTAGATGAAGCTCCAAAGATATCCAACAGCCCCTTTCCGCTCTGTGCAGAACAATATCTGTATAATTATTAACCACAATGAAGGAAAAAAGGGAGAAATCCACGTTGCCAAGCCGAAGCAGCGCCATGACGGCATGGAGCTCACACACACACACACACACACACACACTGTTATGATTGGTGAGACAAAAAAATGCACTATAAAATGTTTTCTGCTGAATCTGTGGAAAAAACGAGGGGAGAGGCAATGCTCTCGTCTCATCTACCTGTCCAATCAGCAGAGAGAAGGAGCACGAGGACGGCGTCCAGCTGCTTTAAGAATATGAGTCACAAAGCAAACACCAGCTGCC
>SSNR01000042.1:912928-930428 GCA_006937965.1 Callopanchax toddi | reverse complement strand
ACAAAACTAAAAGTCACAAGCACAAAACTAAAAGTCACAAGTACAAAACTAAAAGTCACAAGCACAAAACTGAAAGTTTCAAGTACAAAACTAAAAGTCACAAGAACAAAACTAAAAGTCACAAGAACAAAACTAAAAGTCACAAGTACAAAACTGAAAGTCACAAGTACAAAACTAAAAGTCACAAGTACAAAACTGAAAGTCACAAGTACAAAACTAAAAGTCACAAGTACAAAACTAAAAGTCACAAGTACAAAACTGAAAGTCATAAGTACAAAACTAAAAGTCACAAGCACAAAACTGAAAGTCACAAGCACAAAACTGAAAGTCACAAGTACAAAACTGAAAGTCACAAGTACAAAACATGAGTTACAAGTACAAAACTGAAAGTCACAAGTACAAAACTGAAAGTTACAAGTACAAAACTAAAAGTCACAAGTACAAAACTGAAAGTCACAAGTACAAAACTAAAAGTCACAAGTACAAAACTAAAAGTCACAAGCACAAAACTGAAAGTCACAAGTACAAAACTGAAAGTCACAAGTACAAAACATGAGTTACAAGTACAAAACTGAAAGTCACAAGTACAAAACATGAGTAACAAGTACAAAACTGAAAGTCACAATTACGAAACTAAAGTCCCAATTCTAGTTCCATAGTGAAATAGATTTTTCATTTAAAAAACGTCAGCAATATTCAAAAAGTCAGTAAAACTGTTAATATCAGATATATTTCATTAGATTACATCTGGGAATGTTTAATAAATACCGTGTTCATTGGATTTTGTGGTTCGGGTTAGGGAATGCCGTTTTCCCTTTCAGGTTTTTGTTGTTCTTTATGAATAAAGTTTCAAGGTGAGCAGAATCATTTGGGGGTAAATTGTTCAGTTGGTTCCTTTTGAGGTAAATAATCAAATGAAAGATGAATTCATTTATGTGAACATGCTGAAAACAAAACGGAGTCTGAATCATCAGAACCAAAGTCTTCAAACTTTTAAAAGTTTCAGGTTTTGTCAGGTGACCTTATGAGAGGAAGGCACAGCAGTTTTTAATCAAATGGATATATATGTTTTAAAACGAATAATTGATTTGCTTAAAGTTGGTAAAAGAGTCCAGGTAAAGTAAATGTGAGAATTTAGTTGGCATTCCTTCAGCAGCATTAAGGATTAACCGTCTTGAATACTGGGATTATGTCGCTGTAATACCAGTAGGCTGTGAAGCAATGATCAGGGTGGCATGACTGACTCCTGGATCTGCGTGTTCCGACGCTGAATAATGCAGCTTTTTCCTCTGAGGCCGTGTCACTGAAGATACCCTCTCATCTCACCTCTCAGTGACACGTGGAAATGTTCTCCACGTATGACTTTACATCACCCTGAGAGGCTTGCTCATGAGGTTTTGACAACGCCAAACGACCTATCCTAAGTGGCGTGCGTCTCGTTCTGAGTACGCCTCCTGACAGTCCTCCTAATCACTCAGAAAATATGCACGCCGCTCCATTTATGGGCAGTAAAAACAGTCATCCAGCCTCTTGCTAACAGACTGTGAAGAGAGCCATAAAAGCTGTCTCTGTCATATTCTCTTAAAGCACAGCGCAGAAGGGCGGCTCGGCTGGCTGTCATAACACTTAGCTCCGTGCTGTACCTCTCTGTCCGTCACACGCAGCCAATCATGAAGTAAAACAGCAGGCGTGTCCTCCCCCTGCTGCACGGGATGACATGAACTAGCAGCCCCACACATCGGAAGTGACACAAACAAGCAGGCCCCAGAGAGGAGGGCCATCAGCGGCGATGATGAGCGACTCTTCGGATGCTGCTTGACGTGTGCGGCTGCAGCGGGGAGAGGCTAAAGGGAGCAGACGAGCGAGGCGGCGGGTGTAGAAGTCAGGAGGAGGGGGGTTGATTTGGGGTGTTTTTGTGGGGATAGAACCGACCGCATTATCCGGCTGATTTAGTTATGACAGCTGGTGCCCAAGAGGAACTCGGCGGATTGGGGGGGGATAGGATCACCCAGGCTGCAGACAAATGATGATGAAGAGATCACTTTAAAGAACAATCTCCATAATATTTCATGCTCGCTCGGCAGCTCACAGGCAGCCCGGGCTCCGAGGCTAACTGCTCTATCAATTGATTTGATTCACTGCCGGAGCTACTCCTCGCACATAGTATTTCAAATAAATGACACAGCAGATAGGAATGATATCTACATCAATATTAACCCTGAAAAGAACTAATGGATGCCGGCTGCAATTTGCGCTATATCCTGAGTAATGCACAGGAGGCAGGTGATGGAAGAGTTATAACTCCCACCCCTCACCCCTGAAGGCACAAGAGGATACAATTTGACCTACACCCGCCCCGCCCAACACAAATATACAAGCTACGTCTCTCCTCCTCCCAAGGCAACCATTTGTTTTTGTATTTATAAAGCACATTATGGGACACTAGGCTAAACTAAACCATCTCTCAGGCCTGTGGAACACAAAAGCAGTTTATCAGATAAATCACCCTTGACCAGTTAGCTATTAGAGCGGCCAGGAAGTGCAGCCCGGGCACGTATAGTGCTCATAATGACAGCATTGTTGCGTTTTATTAATGCGCAGACATGATGCATGCTCATGGTTGCAGTAGTTTTGACATGGCTCACCACTCCTTAACCCAATCCCACTTGCTAACCTGCTGTATTATGAATTCAGATCAGGCACGAGCATAGATAAACAGATTGTTTCCTATGAATGGCTTTCCATACACAAGTCGGAACTCCCACACAGAGCCAGTCGGTGTGTCTGTAAAGGGTTGAAAAGTTGGCTCCTTTTATTCACTCATTTTAGCCTGTGTATATACAACGTGTGTGTGTTTGCTATTAAAATATGTCAACTACTAGATAGATTTTATTAAAATTTGCAGAAATTCTTAACTAGATCAACACCTATAAACTGATTAAATATTGGAACCAATGCAATTTAAGATGGCTGACATTAATGGTAAATAGGCTGCATTTAATGAGGAGGTGGTAACTTCCTACCAGGTACTGTGAGTCTGGCTGCCCTCTGCTCTTCATGGATGCAGAGAACAAATTCCACTATGTAGTTTAATACACATGGCTTTCCCTTTAAAGAGGAGATGTGGAGCTGGAGCAAAGTGTGGAGAGAGGAAGAAGAAGTTTATACCATCACTTTTATCAATCATAGGGAAGGTGAGCTCTCTGGTGAACAAGATGAATGAGCTTGAAGCGCTGCAGAGGACCCAGCCAGAATATTGAAAATGCAGTGTCACTAAAGGCGACTTCACATCGGATGCTGTTGAGGTGCGGTTGCGGTGCGGTAGACTCCGCAAGGACAAAAAACATTAGTCCAATCAGAGCCTGCACACCGGCTCCGGTGCGGTTGAGGAGCAAAGTTAACTTTCCGCAACAAGTCTATTTTTTTCTGGACGCTGCATGTGGATCTTCGTCAAGTTAAATACATTACGTGTGCCTGACAGGAAGTGAGATGCTAGCGGGCGAGGGGCATTCGGTATTTTTTTTATTTTTAACCCCGTGTCCTGTCCAGCTGTAGAGCAAGCAGAATAGATGCCTGAGTTCCAAAAACAAGCCCAGAAACAGCATTCGGTATTTTAAAAAATTTAACTTTTAGCTACTTTGCTTAAGTTAACACAATTTGGATATTTAAAAGACAAAGAAACAACATAAGACCTAATTAGGCATAACATTAAACTACATAAAAACAGAGTGTGTAGAACAAGCCAAGTGAATAAATAATCCTCAACAAAAGCACAAGAAGACGAGTGTTCTAATTTGTTGCAACACAGGAAAATGAATTGTTTTGAGCTAAAGCGCAAACACTTTGCAACAACGTCTGCACTGGAGCCCTTCACAAACTTGATACGAGCTCTTTGAAGAAGTCAACCCCCCCCCCCCACGCTGAAATCAGCGATGCTTCACGCCGCCATGGAGCTCCACATCACTCTATATGAGTGTCAGAAGGTTCTGCATGGAAAACAATTTGAGAAGACGCAACTCTCAGTGTGAAGAGTCAACTCCCTCTGGATAACACCAACATGTCCATGTCTTCGCTGTATTCTAAGTGCATGTGCGTTTTTTGTTTGTTTTTTATTGAACAGATCGTTTCATTACAACCACAAATCTCAACAATCAAAACAAACTGGCATAAAATACAGGGTTGGAAATGTACGTCCAACTTTTTTTCATGAAAAACAACAAAAGAACAAAAATAAATCAAAGCACACAAACAAGACAAAGATGAAGGGTCTGTCTGTTCAGTCAAAGAAAAGTTTTGAAAAACTGTTTTATCAATTTTTTGATTAAATAAATGAAGACTTTTAATAGAGATAATATACATTTTTAGATCAGATTCTCTAAAGGTGTAAAAGGGAGTTTTCCACCCCATTTAATTGTGTGAATATAGTATTTTGCTAAAATTAAAAGTAAGTTAATTAGAAACATTTCTTCAGAAGTGAGTTTTTAAAAATAAGAAGTATTTGAAGCTTTGATACATTTTTGCCAATTTTTCTAAAAAGAAAACTTTGTAAATCAGACCAGAATATAGCTAGGCTACCTTTGAACAATCCACAAACATGTTCAATACTTTCACATCACACTGACTAAAACCAGTGCATGTGCTGGAGCTGACTGCAGTTTGAAAAGAAGTCAAGTCTCCACGAGTTCCGACTGTCACTGGATGAGTTCTGGTTCCGCCGAGGGAACAAAGCTTTTTTTGTTTTAACCTGCAAATTGCAAAAAATAAGGCTTTTTTTCCCTTTGTCTATTTTTTGTTTTTCAAATTTTATTTTAAAACAAAAAAATAAGAAAACAAAATGATGATTTGGTTTTTCTGATTTTATTTTGAAACGGAAAAACCAAAGAACAAACCGTACACGGATTGATCTGTATTGATCACTTCATACAAAAAATGTTAAGACAGTGGATACAGGTGAAGCTGTCAGGCTATTATGTCACATGTCTTTGTGACTTGGACAAAATAGAAGTGGCTTAAATCACACTCTTAACATCGGCCAGTGGCATCATAAGGAGGTGATTTAGACAAAAAAATATTTTTGTCAAAAAGTGACAGGCCATTATTTTAGGGTGTCTTTATTTTAGGACTATTCCTGTTATCAGCACTTAGGAGAAAACAGAGATGACGCCTGAACATGCATTAGTCTGGATGATGGTCATTGAGTAGCTACTGATCACCCCTGTTCCTGATATCTGACCTCTGCCCTCGTAAGAAGAGACCTCTCTCTCTCTCACACACACACACACACACACACACACACACACACACACACTCAGAGATAGTGGGAAGTTTGTGGCCTGCTGATAAGATGGTGATTAATCACAGTGTTGATGAGAGTGTGTAGGGTTTCCATCGGTGACGCATAATGAATGTCATAATAACCCCACGACTGATTGCTCGGGTCAGCGATTGGTGTGGGGGTTTGTTTGTGGTGAGGGTGTGTTCGGGGGTGTGTGTGTGTGTGTGTGTGGGGGGGGGGCTGCACCTTAGCGGCGAAACCAACCGCTGAGCAGTCAGCTAATGAGTCCACAAGAGACCCACCCAATACCTTTGATTGTGATGCCATGGAAGAGAGGGCAGCGGTGCAATCTTTAGCTGGATTAAGTATCTCTTAAGGAGATCTACTTTCAGCCACAATGTTATCAACCCTTGAGTGTGTATTAATTAGGCCTATTGTAGAGGCGAAGCAGGCGAATTTGCAGCATTCCCTCCACTCTCCTGAAGACAACACACGAGCAGCAGACATCCACTGGCGCACAAACACAACGCTGCCGTTTATTTTCATGTGGAAAAGCATACGTTTAAAGCGAAGCCCGCTCCTCCATCTGCGTGTTCCGGCTGGCTGTTGCACGCTTTAATTTGACACCCCATTACATCCCCATCTACATGCTACATCCACACATCTGCATGCATGTTTTGGCATTGTATACATCATCCTGTTCTCATTAGCAGGGCTTTTGATATGAAGTGATGCATTATCTACGCACCAGGCGATAGCTGATTGACTGCGGGCCGGTAATACTGTTTAGCCCCACTTAGAGCTGCCTGACTTTGATGTGAGTACATATTTCCTGGTGAAGGGGGTTCTTATAATTTCAAACACTCACTGACTCATCATACGGAGTGCTGACATTGTTGTGGTTCACTTGCTTTTTTTATCTCTTGCATGTGTTTCCTGGATGTGAAATCCACCTTTTTCCTCTCCCCTGTAAGTCATCAGGAGAGCCTGTGTGCAGGTACATTGTTTACCTTTTTACCCTGTATGGCTAAAACCCCTCAGCATATGTTAGCCGGAGGTATTGTTCAAAGTACTGACATACAATACAGTTACCACCTCCCTACCCAACCCCCCTGCTCACCCTCTCCATCATAACCCGGATGTTTAAGAAGCATGTCCAGCTGGTATGTTTTGACTTGGTTTAAGTGGTGTTTAATGACAATGGACTCGCTGTTCTGTTCCGGAGCGGTGTTAAGAGTTTCTAATCAAACGTTCTGCTCCATCAATAATGCAGCGCCTTGGATCCCATGGAGGACTTAATTGTGGGTGTAGGGCAGATAGGGAGAGCCTCGGCGAGGGGTGTCTCGTTGCGCTCTTTAATTAGAGACCCCCGTCATGTCAAGAGCAGCAGCGCTGGGTGTTTACTATGCAGCGACTTGCCCAGCGCATTTTGGCAAGAGCCCCACTGTAACGCTGCCATCAACTCCCACTCTGGTGTTTCCTGCAGGAGAGAGAGAGAGGGAATGAGACAGGTGGGGGGAGACGGTGGGTTGGGAAGGAAACACGAGGGGGAGGAGGACAGGGGGAGTACGTAGATGTTAAAGAAAGCACCACATTTAAATCCTGTAACATTGAAACTGTGTTTATTTATTATTTATCCCTTGCAGCCTTAAAGGGATACTCCACCGCCACTCCATTGCCATATTCCTCAGAGTTAGATCAGTGGGCAAAAACTATTTGTAAACAGCCCAGCTGTTTTCCTGATCCGGCAGTACTCTTTTAGCTTTAGCTTAGCTCAAACACTGTAAGTGAATGGTACCAGATAGCACTGCCAGAAAAAAAGTCCTTAAAACTCACTAAATGGTGATAATAATTCGGCCTAGTGACCTCAGTAAACATATCGACTGCAAGGGAAAATAAAAAGTAACACGAAGGAATTACATGTACTATTTTTAACTCGGGACTACTTTTATGACAAAGAGCAGCTGTAACCCTCCGCTGAACGGCGCAGCTCCGGTGAACAGCGCAAGGACATGACGCACGGCCCCAACGACACCTACTTCCATAATACAAAGCTGGCGCCAGACAATAACTGGTGAAAACGACGAGTTTTTGTCAGTCTTGGGGAATTTTGAGATGACGACGAATGTTAAGAAGGGCAAATCTGCCCGAGCTGCAAACTCCGGGTTTGAGGCCGCCGAGAACCCGACTCCAGCTGGAGCGTCGTCAACATCTCCTGAGCCGGAGCCTGAATCCGTCAGAGCAGCTTTTATGGAAATGAAGACTGAATTGCTGCAAACGCTATTAGAGTTCAAAACAGTTATCAGACAAGAAATTAAAGATGCGCTGGGTGCGATCAGAGCCGAGCCGAGTAACACAGCCGCGGATTTGAAGGCCGACGTCGCGCAGGTTGGAGGGAGAGCTACGGAGCTCGCCTGTCGGATGAGGTGTCTGCTCTTCAACCTACGGTGACCGAGTTGAGGAAGGAACTTTCTGAACTCCAGGAAAGGCGTGAAGATCTGGAGGGGCGGTCACGGAGATGAGGATTATCGGGGTGCCCGAAGCTGCAGGCTCCAGCTCGACATCCGAGGTGGCTAAGATGCTAAAGGAAGCTCTCCGTTTGGATAAAGAACCCACCGGTCTCATCGAACCGGACAACAGTTGAGCGGCAGGCCAAGGGTCATCGTGGAAAAACTGCATTACTTCCATGATTGCGCAGAGATCCTCACCCGTGCGCGTACGCGAGGCCGGCTCTGGTTCGGCGGATCGCCGGTGGCTGTGTTTCCAGATTATACTACGAAAGTCGCACGAGCAGCATTTACGGATGTGAGGAAACTTCTACGTGATTTGCATCAATTTGTGCAATCAGTTTTTTCAGATGTGCAGATTAGCATCTTTTAGCAGTCTGTTATGTTTATTGATCCAAGTTGGATTTGTGTTTTGCTTAGATAGAAATGGTTGACTCGGTATAGCTTCCCAAAAATGATGGGCGATGTTCTCCTGACCATCACTGCTGACTGACCTTGGAGATAAGACGACTCTAGCTGCATGTTTCAGCTGCTGGTTGGAGCGCACAGGAAATTCTAAATGAACTTTGGATAGTTTGTGATTTGTGGTCCCAAAGCAGATTGAGATTAATCATGATGGTAGAGAGGAAACATCATTGCTCAGCTTTACCATCATTCCAAAAAGATCTTTCAATAACTGCACTGTAATTTTCCAGTTGGACCACTAATCAAACAGTCAGAGCCTACCTTAACAACCAGGTGATGGGAGAACTTTGACAGGATGAAAATGTCTCATTTTAGCGCAAACTAACTGACTTTTTAGGATCATTTACATCTAAAATCATGACTTTTAGAACTAAAGATAAAACTACTGAAAGGTTCTTTTTACAGAAAGTTTGATTTAAATTAGGGATTCTCACATTTAAAGAAAATGTTTTGAGAATTATTTTAGAGAAATAAAACCCTGAATGTTTATGACAAAACCCACCCCTTCACATGAACATTCATATATGATTTATTTGCATGTGAATAATATTAGAAAATTACAAAATTTTAATCTAAACTCAACATTTAGGCAAAATGATCTTTATTCTTTAAAATATGTTTCCGTCAGACGGAGTCAGGATGTGATCACGTCCTCTTGTCGTGGTTATTAGAGCAATTATTGATAAAAGCTAAGAACTCCACCTCTGAAAGCTCAGCTTAAAGTTTTTTTTACAGAATCAATAAGCCCCCCTGGCTCGGTTTCTCCCATCCTAACAAAAAAATGACAGAGCAAATTTAGTATGTGATGGATGAGGAGGCTCCTGGAGTGGAGCTGATGATAAGGAGCAGAGAGGATGCTTCTCCTTTATGTTATTTAGAGTGGTGACCTGACTCCTTTAACTAAATGTCGGTTACTAAATCTGTCCTAAAAATAAAAGAAAACAAGTTTTATTATGTCCTCCAGTAACAACTGACCTGATTTAATCTCATCTTGACGAGCAAAGCTGCATAAAATTCTCAATAAGAAAACAACAAATGACACAAAACTCCTCCCATCAAACCTGATGCCTGTGGTGCATCTTAATGTTTGTAGTCTGGAGCTGCAGAAGAAGATGTCAGTCAGGGCCTGATGGGGCGGTGGTGTACTGGGTATTTGTGGGGTGTCAGAGAAGGAGGAAGACCCGGACCAAACATCAGGTGTCACACTCAGCACCAATGAATGGACAATGGTTATCCATCAATCTTCTGTGTCATCTTGTCTCGCTGCCTGAAACCAACCACAATGTCCATCTCAAAGCAATTTGATCCATTCAGCTGACTCATTCATCAGCCTGACCTCATTTGCAACCGAGACTGAAGAAAGAAGAGCTGGATTTCAAACAAATAAGAGCAGATGGAAGGAAGATGTTGAACAGAGGGATGCAGCGGTCCAAATGTTGCACAGTAGGTGAGCGGTGGGTTTGGTCTCACGGAGGCTGATTTATGTTGCTGATGGGTTGTTTATCAGTCAGGAAGCGGAGCCGTGGATGTGAGTAGCTGGAGGGAAGTTTGGAGGGTTTAATGCAGCAGGGCCGCCGCTGTAGAACAGCCACATACATCCCCTTCAGCCAGCTGACCTCGTCGGGTCATCAGGACTTAAGTAAGAGTGAAAGTCACTTTAAATGGAGCGAGGCTCCCAGGGACCCAGCCTTGGCTGAGCAGCTGCTGCTGCCCGGCGACTATTACTTTTCCAGGGGCTGACTTTGATGTTTTAACAATCCATACATATTGATTCAGACTGATAATAAACAATTTGATTAGCCTCTTTCTATAGGCTGTCATTTCAATCACTTTCAGAGCTTCGATGGAGTGGAAGTAAAAGGGGGGGGCAACAGAAATGGATAGACAGCGAGCACAGCCAACACTGAAACAGAGGGTGGAGGGCTAGAGCCCCCTCCTCAGACAGAAACAGGAATCCAGCCCTGATTAGGCCTCTGCCTTTGGTGAATTGGACAAGACAGCTGAGCTGCCAGGTTATTAACTCCCTCAGAAAATTCTCAGCCCTCTCTCCGTCCGGCCTGAATACTGCGATCTGGATCGATAAGCAATCTCCGGTGTGTACCAAATGCCTGCTGGTTTCATTTGTCTCCCAGCACCCTCTCTCCCTCCGCTGGACAATACACCTGCACAACCCCACTCCCTCCCATCGTCTTTCCCGAATGATCTCCCCACTCCCTCCCTCTTTCTTCTCCCTCCTTCCTCACCTCTTCACTGGTGTCTCTGTCACTTTTTAAATAATGACCCTGGGGCTGAAGGAACATCTGCCTACCTCTATTTCATCACAGTGAGTCCCTCCCCCCCCTCCTCCTGCAGGCCTAGGTGACCAAACAGGAGAGGAGAACACAGACCGGAGGAGATAGGAGGGCTAGCCCACGGCCGAGGAGGGGGGTCGCCGCGACATCACGATTGACAGAAGCACAGATGTCACCATCAGAGCTCAATCTAGGCATATAAATGACCAGCCTGTGGCAAGTTTCCAGCAAACGTGAAAAAAGTAGCCACTGTTGGTGTTCAAATCATACATTATGTGACGCTGCAAGAATCAACCATTCTTCATGCCTGTTTGTCAACTCTATCGAGCCACTTGTGTGGGAGTTTGTTCAATCCGGCGAGGATAAAGAACCGCCGCGAGAAAACTGTCGTGAATCATACACTTTAATGTTTCGAGGCTCAGCCACAGAGGTTTCTGCACCGAGTGTCTCTCCTCAGCTCGGGGAAGGAGTTTCTTTGAGGAGGAGAAGTAAAGATGGATTTACATAGTGATTGTGTTTGCTGATTTGGCTGCGCTTCTGCTGATAACTTTTAGTGATTCGCCACGGTATTGATCCTGGAGATGGATTTATTGACGAGGATGGCTGAAGGTGGGGGATGAGTCAGAGGCAGGCTGGGCTTGGGGAAGGGGTTGTGCTTGGAGGCTTGCTGGTGAGGTGATATGAGAAGAAAACTGCAGATAGCCACTCAAGCAAGGTTGACGGAGGATGGATTTGATGCTACATGCCTTTACTTGTTGTGGGAGTTCTTCCCCCGAAGGAGTTAAAAATCCTGCTGTTCCTCATATAGCTCATTTCTA
This sequence comes from Callopanchax toddi, assembly GCA_006937965.1. NCBI lineage: Eukaryota > Metazoa > Chordata > Actinopteri > Cyprinodontiformes > Nothobranchiidae > Callopanchax > Callopanchax toddi. Next base: position 919,072 of record SSNR01000042.1, on the reverse strand, counting down.
GTCTTTCCTTTTGTCTGTCTATTGTCTAGTTGTGACCCCTGAGGGGATAGTCTGTCAGCATACAATACAGGAAAACCCAGTGACTGAGGACTACATTTCTTGGGGCTAATTGTCACAGAAACAGTCTATGAAGGATAAACCTGGCGGATGTTTGGATTCTCTTATCACTTCAATCTCTCATGGAACAAAATCAAGCCAGAGCTGCAGAGATATGAGCAGAAATACAGAAAAAAAGTGAGGAAATTACCGTTATTAAAAGGCATTCTGTAAATGCAGCAGAACACTCAACAGGCAAAGTGCTGTTAGCAGCCAGGGATGTGAGACAGACCAAACAGGAAGTCCCTAAAAATGTATGTTGGGAGTTTTTAATCAGTCAAAGATGGCGTTCTCATCAGGACTTGATTGCAACGGAAGAGTTTTGCTTCATAATGCTTTTTCCTCTAAAAGATCACAGGCTGTGATATCATCAAAGAAAAATTATAATAATGCAATTGAGCTGAGAACATGATACAGAAAACTGATCTCTTGATTGTTGTAATTGCAGTCCAGCATAACCACAGCGTTATCACTGCCATGTGATGAGCCGGGTTCCCAAGCAAGCACCTTTCATCTAATAATGCAGCCTAATGTGGGCCACAAAGAGCTGCTTTAAAGACACTGGAGCCCAGTAATGTTGGAGGAGTCGGTTCCAGTTCTCACTTTGTACATTTATCAGTCATTTTCAAACGACTCCGTCCCAGCATGCACTTTTTCACTAGCATCTTTGTTTCCCTCACGCTCTTCAAGGTCATCTGTAATGTGGAATCTATAAACTTCTCAGTGGGGGAAAGTTATTTGAATTCTTAGATTTTAATGGCTGAGCTTAAAAATTCCCATTTCAGACCTGCAGCTTTAAAATGATCCTGCAACGTCGACGTCAGCAGATGAGATTACCGGGGGTAATTGCTCTCACGCCACAGCCTGCCGTGCACTGTCCTCTCTCACACACACACACACACAGACGATTCTTCAGCTGGTAAATTTTTTATTGATTAATTTTTTTTTTTTTTTTTGCATAGTGAATATCTGTCTTTGCCCAGTTTTTTAAATAATATTTTAACCAAACCTGCAGCATGTGTTAGTGATTGTATTTGCAAACCTTTTTAGTGGTTACAAAATTCATAATTACACATTTTAATAGCAAACAAAGTACTAGTGATGCACCAAAATGAAAATTCTAGGCCGAAACGGAAAACGAAAACACCGAAAGAAATGATGTCAATTATCAGAACCATAGCATTTATGGCTACGATGTGCGCTAACCTCACTAAAATCAAGGCAATGCAATAAATCAATTACAAAACTATGAAAACAATGAGAGGAGGGAAAAATACTGTCTGTAACTTGGAGAAGCCTCTGTTTGAAGATGTGACAGCAGCAGCAGCAACATGAGCCACATTTCCACTATCGGAACTTCAAGGTAAATCCTAGAGGGCGAAATGGACCAGGACAAGTCAGCTGGCTCATCCCGCTCAGCGCTCGTGTTTCCATTACAGCGCCACCTTTCTGGAACTTTTGTAAGACGTGAGCATCGACGTCACTGACAAGCGTAAAGACGCGAACAAACAAGGAAGCGGAGAATAATAAATAGATCAACAATGGACAAAGAAGCGATGGATTGAATGAATTAATTTGAATTTTTGGCTGTGGGTGATTTAAAAAACAAGTAAATCAAGATTTTGTGTAATGGCGTATTTTTGGCTCCCCGGAGCTTCCGTAGAGCTAGTTCCACATAGCATTATTGCTAGCAACAACAACAACAGCAAAAACATTCAAGATTCAGCAAGAAGAGCAGGCAGACGCCCCCAGCACCCAGACCCAGACCCCAAGACACCCCAGCACACCACTGGAGAAAGGCACCACCAATGCCGAGGAGCAGCCAGGGAGGATAGTCTCTGCCGAGGAGGGCCTAGCATGTCACAGAAAGAGAGGGGGGGGAACGAGACCTGACAGAAAAACAGTCACACACAGACACAATCACGCTCCCTCCCTCATGCGTGCACACACACATTCCTGCAAACATACTAAGACACACAATAGACGCTGTACACCCACTCTCGCTCCCCATGCATACTCTATGTTCAGGACCAGGGACCAGCGCCCTAAGGGTGAAGCCAGCCCTGAGATCCAGATGATGGTCCCTCCCTTACTGAAGTGGGGATAAGCAGACCACCGCGCACCCCGCCGCAGCCGAGCAGCCCCCCACCGCAGACCCCGACCAGACGGCCTGCTCCACTCCAGGCCCCAGGCAGCGAGCAGAGAACAGACGTGACTCTGACTCGGAGCTCATCACATTACGCTGCCAGTCCATTGTCTGTCGACTAAACATGAAGAGAAGTCATTCTTCAGATTCATAAAGGTCATCTGGATATTGTTCTGCCCTGAACTTTGCACTAAACTTTGTGGTTTTGAATTTTCTGGAGGTGTTTCAGTGAGACTTTGTCGAAGCGGACCGTCTTTTTTTCCTCTGTGTGGAGAGGAGAGCTGCGCTCTGCGTGCGCAGGTACGGTGGCAGCGGTGGACAAAACACTTCGAAAAATATTATTTTCTTTACTAATTTGCAGATATGAGAGAATTCCGTGAGATTCCACGTTTTATACTGAATTCCATTTTGTTTGGGAATTGCCGTGATTCCGTCCGTTTTTTCCGCATCTGCCGTTTGTATGTGTAGGGGGGGAAATCGGAAAAAAAATCATAATTCGAATTAAAAAAAAAAAAATCAGAGATTTTATTTTTAGGCCATATCGCCCAGCCCTACTCCAGCTGTTGAAACGCTCCCCCAGGTTTCTCCTCTTTCTACGTCCAAACGTTTTTAGTTTTCTGCTAGCTGAAAAGGTGTTTTTTTCTTTTTGGGACTCTGGTATTTTTTACTAAAATTGAAGCGCTAACAGCTGTTTCTGTCCTTCGCTCACTTCCGGGATGTTCTGCTGAAAAATGCGCCCGGGCGGATTAATGGCGGAACCAAGCAGTGTGAATTTGTGGTGATTTGAGCTGTTTTAAGACGACAGCAGCACACTCCGGTCCTGGCTATGCTCAGACTAGCCATTAGCAGAGCCTGTTCAGGAAGCTGGGTGTAATTATTTATACCTTTTACACAAAAACATTTTAAAATAGCCATTTATAGGTTGTTTCCTGAGGAGACCAGAGTTCAAACCCCGGCATAGGCCATGAGGTCAAGTGTCTCTGAACCCCCATTTTCCCCCTGAGCTCAATCCAGATTGGCAGTCCACTGCTCCCCAAAAATGAGGATGGGTCAAAAGCAGAGAAACAATTTCCTTAAGGTGTGGAATAAAGGATAAAATAGTATGTGAAAAATCTCTGTCAGGATAGGCACTCCAAATGATCCGTGTCTTTAAATGCTATAATTCTCTATATTTTTAATTATTACGTTTTGATTAATTAGAATTTACAGCCACAGTTCATTCCTTTAAAGGCTCTGCTGTAACCGGACACCAAGCATGACAGGTTGCTAAACTTGCTGATGTTTACCAGTGAATAAACTGTTGTGCTTACTTTCAAACCCGATTAATGTAGTGAAAACCCAAATGACGACTTTCTCCTACATCTAAATCATTTTGGAGCCTCAATTTTACAAAACAGTAGAACTAATGCAGTAAATCATTTACAAATGATCATTTCTTTTGGGACTTGAAGCTTTTAGTGAGTAAAATTGATTTATATAGCACCTTTCACATACAAATTCACAAAGCGCTGTACACCATTCACATTTAAGTTCTACAAAATACAGAAACAAGTTTAAAATCATGACAACCTGGTAAATCTTTTTATCAGTCATAAGAAATCCCCCCATTCCACGACGGAGTTACGACGACGTCCTGTAAGAAAAACCTGATTTAGTGTCTTGTTGTTAGTTTGGGTGAGTAAACTCTGCTTCTCCCTCCCTCTCTTATTGTCCCTCTCTGACAGTGACGGTAATGTGAGAGAAGGTGAGGCGCCCTCGGGGCTCTGTACATCCACGTCTACCTCAATAAAAATCAGCACTTGTCATCACACTCATATCACACACTCTGATCCCACGTCCCCTCTACAGATTCCTCGCTGTTGTTCGATCCTCGTCGAGATGCCAGTGGCCTGAGTATTAAACCTGTCCAGTCTCACGGGCAGCAGCTCCCTCTCTGCGTCGCTTTGTTTTCTCCCTCTTGGACCTGTAGGTGCTCTCGGATGGTGAAGCTAAACAGATGTGACTGCATTAGATTCAGCCCGGACAGCAGCACACCTCGGCTGCCCCGAATGCATTCTATAATTATCCGCTGCACCTTGTATCAGGAAGTCAGCCTGTGTCAAAAGTGCAAGTGAAAGCTGGGGTCACTGTCAGGAAAATGAGTCTCACGGTGACAAAGGGGCAACGCTCCAGACAGTGTAGATCGTGGTTCTGGATGCACACAGTCAGAAAAGGCGTATTTCCTTATTTTTCACCTAAAAAGATGAACAATTACCCAAAGCGTATCTTTGTGTTGTACAATTTGATAGATTCTGGTGACACTTTTTGGCTGAGAAGCAGTTCTGATACAGGTAAGACTCTCTTTTTAGATGAGATATGTAATAATACAATTTGAAGTTTTTGGGGTTTTTTCGATTTTCACGCCAGAAACACAAAGTCTGCTGTTTTGTCTGAATGATTTTTTATATAAACATCCTGTTCACTGAGTTGTGCTGAAGAAACTGAGAACAAGAAAACTATAAGAAGGAAAAAGGCTGTTGTGAAGCATGAAACTTTTAAAGGGATATTCCACCAGAAAGTGATTGTTTGTCTGTTTCCATATTCCTCATAGTTAGATCAGTGGGCAAAATGAATTAGTAAACAGCTCAGACGTTTTCCTGATCCGGCAGCACTCCTTAGCATTAGCTTAGCGTAAAACACTGTAAGTGAATGGTAACAACTAGCATTGTGAGAAAAAAGTCCTTAAAACTCACTCAGTAGTGATACTAATTCTGCCTAGTGACCTCAGTAAACATATCGACTGCAAGTGAAAATAAAAAGTAACACAAAGGAATTACAGGTACTATTTTAGACTCGGGACTACTTTATGACAAAGAACAGATGTAAGCCTCCGCTGAACGACGCAAGGACATGACGCAGCGGCCTCAAAGACAACTACTCCTGTAAACACGTATCCGCACGTTGTATTCAAACCTCACAGACGATGGAAAAATTAGAGGTGTCAGATTAGCGCGTTAATTACGATTAATTAATTACAGCCCTAATTAACGCATTATTTTTTTTAATCGCGTTAATCGCATATTTAATCACTTGACAGTTTCTGCATGCAGTCTGCCGCTGCAGTGATGTGTGTGTGCTGAGCTGGTCTCCTCGCGGTGTTTGTGTGTCACTGAGCAGCTCTGTGAGGCTCAGAGCCCCTCACTTTCAGGAAGTGATCACGTGACCTACGCATGACGCCGAGACAAAACAGCTGATGGCCATAGCGGTGTTATGAAACCGGCATCACCTTTTAGAGCGCTATTTATCTGAACCCGCTGCAACAGGAAGTGCAAATTAAAACGACCTGCTCATTTCACGAGCTACTCGACCGGAATGACCACCGTCAGCCCAGCACAGCTCTGATCACTGATTACACGTAGCTGTCAGCCGGTTCGGTGCGCGACCGGCCGGCTGACAGCTTCCACTGCTTGTGGAGCACCGTGCTGATCACTAGTAGCCTACACTGAGTGATCTGACGGACTACAATGGTTTATATTCAAAGTAACGGCGCGACGTGGCGCAGCGCTGATCGCTGGTGTATTTCAGTCTTAAATATCAGCTGGTCCGGTGCGCGACCGGCCGGCTCAGTTTCCACCGCTTGTCCAGCACAGCGCTGACCACTGGTTACCAGTACACCGCTGGACTGGCGGTGTTATGAACCGGTCCAGTCAGCAGTGCCTGATGGAAAACATGGATGTAGTTTGGGGGGGTGCAGGGGGGACGTGTCCTCTGCTCGTTTTTAAAGTCAGTTTAGAGTCCTGTAGTTTTTACTGTCTAAAATAATGTTGCACTATATTAAATGGATCCTGGCTGTTGTTTTTAGGTGTAGGGTTGATATTATGGCTCTTTTTAAACAGTTCAGACCCTCTTCTCCACCTCCTCCC
>SSNR01000042.1:887317-912918 GCA_006937965.1 Callopanchax toddi | reverse complement strand
ATTTTATTCTTGGTGGAAAATCAAATCAAACTTTATTTATAGAGCACATTTCCTGCAGAACAACACAATGTGCTTTACAGCAGATAAAACAACCTAAAATCAGATGAGGGGTTAACAGAGCTGCTGCAGACTGAGTCCACTGACCAAAGTAATGGTTGCACTGGGACTGAATCTGTTCAAGTCTGTTAAACACAATAAATGACTTCATAAAGACACTTGATGTTGTTCTATATCAATCTACTGGTCTGACACAGTCATTTAATGAATTTAAATGACAATAACTCAAGAGGAGGGCTTTTTTAGCCATTTCTTTAGATGCGATTAAAAATGCGATTAATTAGATTAATTAATTACAGATCATAATTAATTAATCGCACAATTTTTTTAATCGCATGACAGCACTAGGAAAAATAACACAAAGTCGGGAGCTGCACGGAGATTATCTTCAAAAAACGTTACCAGGTTTAGTCTAGTAGCTAGTGTTTGTATTTACGGACGTAAGCGTCCATCACTTTCTGACAGAGCATCCCTTTAACTATGCGACAGATCTGGTGAATAATTTGATTGATTTTCACTTTTCTGTTTTCTCTTACCCCTTCATTACCCAGAATAATTAACAGGTTTTGGAACCAAATTCTTTGAAGGAAAACATATCACTCATCCTAAAACCAGCTCATGTTGAGAAATGATTTCCATCAAGTTGTCACATTCCAGGTTTTACATTTATTAGCCTTTGAAGTGTGTTGTAAACGACTCTCAGCTACTAACACGTTAAATTTGAGCTCCATATTGTAAAATAAGCAGTTAAAGCCATGTTTGTGTTTCCTAAAGTTAATTAGCTGCACTGACAACTTGAATGAGAATTCATTCAAGGCTGTGGCTCAGGAGGAAGAGAGGGTTTTTACTGATCTGGATTTTGGGTTTGATCCCCGTCCTCTGTAGGCGTATTGAAGTGTCTTTGAGTAAAATACTGAACCCCTAATTGCCTCCTGGATGGCATAAAGTGGCTTCCTTCAGGTCCTCGGGGATGGGTAAAATGCAGGGAACAAATTCAGTTTTGGTATATATGTGGTATATATTGCATTGTGGTTATGTAGGTGGCCACAAATGACATTCTTAGGTTCCTCTCTGTCTGTTCTGACTCCTATATCTTTAGCTGAGCTAACCAAACTAGTTAACTCAATGAAAGTCTCCACCTGCCCTCATGACATTTTACCTTCATCTTTCTATAAAAATGTTTTTCAGTCCATCTGTCTTGCTGTGCTCACAATAATCATGGTTTCTGGTCAGGTCCCTGACTACTTTAAGAATGCTGTAAATCACCCACGTCTAAAGAAACCCGGTCTTGACCCTTCCCTCTTTAACAACCCATCTCTAAACCACCATTTATTTCTAAGATCCTGGAAAAAGTTGTGGCTAAACAACTCAACGCAGCCCCAGACAAACAGTATCTCAGCTTTCGGTCAGGTTTTCGTAGAGCTCATCCCACGTAAACAGCCCTTCTCAGAGTCTCCAGTGACATCCTGACCCAAAACAATGCAGGTAAATGCTCTGTCCTCAGTGTCCTGGTTCTCCTGGACCTGACGGCAGCTTTCGCCACCATCGACCACCACCTTCTACACACACGGGGTCCCATAAGGCTCTGTGTTGGGGGCCCTTCCTTCTCTATCCACATCCCCTTATATCTAAACTTCTTCTTCTTCCTTCCTGATTTAGTTTCCGTGAGCCCAGAAATGTGAGACAACTTTGGAAAAAAAGTTGGTGACCAAATTACTAATAAATTAACTAAATTTCAAACAAACTGAGACACTTTGTGACTGCTTTTTGCCTCAAGAAAACTTGTCCAACTGTCATAATTAATTTACAATTAGGGATGTCCCGATACAACTTTTTCACTTCCGATACGATACCGATATTGCAGCCTTTAGTATTGCCCAATACCAATATCAATCCGATATAATACATAAGACAAAGAAATAAGAAAAAATGACCAACTGCTTCAATTTGAGTGTTCAGAGTTTCATCCACTGCCCAAAAGAATGAGATCATTGCTCTTAGTGACCATAAAAAACAGTACAAACAAAATAAACATAACTTTAATAACAAGCCGAAAACATAATAGTTGATTAACTAAAGAGATGACTACAATTCCTGCTTTTAATACAGACTGCTGATATCGGAGATTTTTGATGCAGTCCGATATAATCTGATATTGTATTTTTGGAGCCAATATCCAATATTCCGATATCGATATCAATATCGGGACATCCCTATTTACAATGACCTCATATGTCCAATGTGACCTGATTGTGTATAAAACTGTCCTAGTCATCAAATTCAGTGAGATTCCAGTTGTAATTTTACATTTTCTTGTATTTTTTTGTCTCCAGCAACAGCCCAGTGAGATACTGGCTTTAGAGATAAGTGCTGTGAATAAAAATGTCACAAAGAATTAAAAATAAGTTGATGCCTCAATATCTGACAGGTATTATTCGATGGAGGAAGAGCAGCTGCCTTGGCCTGGATTCATCCAACCACTCTGAATCTAGCCACTGATTGATTTCTAATTTAAAAGGAGACAATCAGTAAACACCACCCGATCAGGATCCATGAACACTGCAAAGATTGGACAATTTGCGCGAATCAATAAAAAAATATTCTCCGATTTGTAGGCGATGAACGATTGCTAAAAGTCAGGGATCATCGCGCTCTAGTTAGTTTGCATTAAATCAAAGGCCGGGGACGTGCAAACTATGAGATGAATTAAACGTCTGAGGAAGTGCCGACTAGTGTGGTAATGAGACAGAAATACAGGCCCTACAGCCTTCCTGCAGAAGCTGTCAACAATTAATGAGCTGCAGCTAGTGCTGTTATCCATCATCATGCTTCCTGTCCACATATTTACTCACTTATTTATTGCCCGGAGGCAATATCATCATTTTTTATGTTAAACACTCTGTTTGTTGACTAGCAACAAACATGGGTCCCCCTCTAGAAAAGACTCAATATGAGCATGAAAAGCTAGCTGCGCTTTGATCAGTAAAGGTGCATCAAATTAGGAGATTATTCAGATTTAGGGTCACATAAACAAATGAAGGGATGCTGTTTATTTCAGCCCGAAGCTGTTCTCCGTTAGGACAGTGGACTCTCACGGTGTCTTGGCAGCGAGCAGAAGTCTCCACGTTCAGCCTTAATGGATCGACTAGACTGATGATTGTGACAGCGACCCGCGCGCTCAAGTGCTTTTGATTCTATCGTTCACCACAGGGTCGGGCTGCTTTATCAGAGGAATTACCTAAAGTGCCTTTTATTTCATCATCCAGAACGTCAACGCGGTGGCATTCTTTTAATTTATATGCACCCAAAACAATCCCCGCTGCGTTCATCAGGCTGCAGCCTCCTCGGGAAAATTATTGATAAGAACCCGGGCTGGGTCCAGAGTCATTAACCTAACGCCATGGATTGAGTTCAAGGTCATCGTGCGACACTTCTGTAAGATTTGTCTGAGAGCAGCTTTGTCACCTGACCTCTCCTTTATAACACAGAAGACAAGCGTGCATCAATTAACTCATCTTTCCGTCCCATGGGCTGCTAGAAAGGGTCAAAGAGTGTATTTTTCAACCACCTTGGCTCAGAATACCTCTTTAATATTTAACTGAAATAATTTATTCCCTGAAGTGTAGTTGGCTGTTGTCCTAACATTTATCAGGTCAGAGAGCTCCCCTAGCATGCAGTGTGGTCAGAACATCTTTGGTGTTTTATGATGATGCCAAAATATACCAGGGTGTTGTAAGTATTAATACTACTCACCTGCATACAATCATGGTGCCTTAATGCCTCAAGTAACTAATTAGAAATAAGCACACAGAAATAAAGTAACTGACAATACACTCAAAGGATGTGGGACACCTATTTTAAGACAATACGTTTATTTCTTTTGGACGGAGAAGGTTGATGGTTTGGATCTCTCAGTGCAGTCCTGCATCTGATTTACAGTTTTACAACAAATCACAGAGGGATGTGACCAAATCATCTCTCACACTAACCAGGACAACAAAAACTTTAAAAGACCCTCAAGAAAGAGAATTCAGGGAGCAAGCTAGTGGGCGTTAACAAAATACTACAGTATAGGTTAAAACTACTTTCACAAAAAAAGTCCAGTTGTCTTTTATCTGACCCTAATATGATTTTTATTAACAGCTCCATTTAAAACATTTTAAACTGTGTTATTTGTTTAAATGGAGGGGCGGGACTTAAAACCTATACTGCAGCCAGCCACTAGGAGGCATTTGTTTCATTCTTTAACTCTTATTTATTCATGCAATGTCACATTGAGATTAAGAATCTTGTTTTTGATGTTTAGTATCCGAGTTTAGTATCGGTTTAGTAAGATGCTTCGACACATGGCCTGGCTGGGATTTGAACTCGAGGCGCCCACATGAAGGGCAGCCTCTCCACTCCAAGGCCACGGTTTATGTTTCGTCATTTCGCTGACGCTTTTATCCAAAGCGACTTGCATATAACAGTGGTCAGCAACCGGCGGCCCACGGGCCAAATCCGGCGCGCAACCCACGTGTTTCGAGAGGCTGCTCGCTGCAGAACCAGAAAGGTGGAGCTGCACCAGGTTCAGACCCGCCCATTCAACCAATCAGACCCGGCCATTCCATCAGAGTCAGCTCCCACACCTCCCGTGTGATTGACCTGGTTATATTGGACTATTCCACTGGGCTGTTAGATCCGAGATCGAGGTGTTGCATCTCCGCCGGATCCAGAGCATAAAGTCCAGCGGAGATGCAACACCTCGTTGTCGGGTAATGCTGCGAGCGTGTCCGCGGAGCTTCGTACAGTGCTCCTGGGTCCCGCCAGGTTAAGCCACAGAGCCCAAGGGCAAAGCTAACAGCTGCTATCAGCGGCTAATGCTACGCTGGGTCTGCAGAGCTACGTGCTGCGGGTCCGCGAAGCGCTAAGGGTTTTCCCCGGCGCTTTGGCCCCCGCCAGGAGCAGCTTACAGACGCTATCACTGGCTAATGGCGGCTAACGCTACGAAGCAAAGTGGGCTAGTTCGGCTTTCTCTGTTAGGCTCACTGTCTCTCGTTATAGTCCGTATGACAGAAAACATTAACATTTCTCATTCACAAACTAATACTGTTACAAAAACATGACTGAAACCCCGAGATATTTAATCAATTTTGAGGATATGTTTTATCCTGAAAACAAGGGGAAACAGAAGGAGAAACAGGCAGATATTCAGTTATTTTCTTGTAAATTCACTCTTTTGCAATAAAGTTTTTTTTTTTTTTAAACAGCGGAGGAATGCTGACCCTGGTTGCAATAAAGTTAATTTAAAAAAACAAGTCAGCGGGGCTGTGTAGCGGGGCAGGACTGACTGGTTGAATGGGCGGGGCTGAACCTGGTGTAGCTCCGCCCTCTGGTTCTGCAGCGAGCACTACTTGCGTGTTTCCGGCCCTCCAGCCTTATACGGACTTTCTGTTTTTTTCTTATGTGAGTGTTTGTGGACGTCTGCCCGCCCGGTCTCTAAACAGTAGAATTTAAACATATAAAGAAAGTTGGTTTGGGCCGGGGATCAAACCCACGCGAGTCAATGCCTCTAACCACTAGACTACAGTGTCTGTTAGGAAAGCACTGAAGTTATAATGGTTAAGTTTTTTTCAGCTTTTCCAGGTTGACACATTGAAAATATGATTGAGTTACATGTATATTTCAACAAACTACTGCTTTCACAGTAGCAAGATGATTGTATCTGTACAGTTTAAACTTAATCAGCTCTCTGCCTTTAAAGTCAGGTTCGATGTGCCTTTTTACTTTGAGCACTGACAGCTCTGCGCCGCCTACCAGCATGCACCTAAAACAAACTGTACATTTAACATCTGGAGGACAACCTGTAGAAAAATGGTCAGCTGGAGTTGGTGTTCAGTCACCCTTCTGGTAAAATGATATTTAAGAAGTTTCTGACTAGATTTTTTTCTTTTTTCATGGAGCAAATGAAATGTTTCTGTTGTTAGCATAAATATTGTTAGCTTCGGTGTTGGAGCTGTGATACGGTCTGGTGAAAAGTCGTAACTCTGCTAAAACAATCAGCTGTAAATGCTGTCAAATTAAAAATATCATGTTTTGATCGTTTGTTTATTGTTGACATATCAAGTATATGAAACCAAGAAGAATTCCAATTAAACTCTAAGAAAATGTTTTTGCAGTAACGTTAAAGTCCCATTTGGGATCCAGTGATTGTCAATGTGAACCCTCCTAAAGTGGATTTTTCCCACTGGAAGTTTATTCTAAAGGCAGGAAGTGAACAGTAAACAGATCGCTGCCATTTGGTGCAACTAGAAAGAAAAAAAATCCACGAATCAGGTTTTGCTTGTACAGTAGTGGCTCGTCTGACTTTGCTTACCCTTGGAAAGCTTTCTGTGCCCTATGATCCAACATCTGAAGAGCTGATAAAAACCCTTCAGTTGCCTCAAAGCAGCTGTGAGGCTTAACATTGTCAAAAAGGGGGGTTTATTTCCCTACCGTTTCGACCTCCTGTGTATATTTTATTGAGCTGTTCTCATCCCACAGCGGTGCGCCGAAGCCATAAGCCGCCGAAAATGTATTTCGAAGCTCATTAACACAGGGCGTGCATGCTTGGAACATGCAGCATCCTTTCTCAGAGACATTTGTGAAATTGCACGAAGGCCATGCCGAGGGGCTCAGAAATCGTTGTTTTTGATATTCAGCGAGCTTTTCATCTTTTTTTTTTTCTGCTGCAACACCACAGGAGAGGATTAGGGAAGTTAATGAATTATCCTCACAGGGGCCGAGACAGTGCTTGTAAGCTGCATTATCCCACGTCTCATATTATGGAGCTGTTTGAATTTATTGAACTGAGGACTGAATTTTCCCACACTGATCCAACTCGGTTCGGGATTACGCCCGGTCCCTTCTCTCAATGTTCAACACGACTCAGTCTGAAGGTCTTTGTATCCGAAAAACTGTAAAATTCAACCGGAAGTGAAAGTTATCCACACATAGCGATGCTCACAGCAACCTTTACTTCTCTGCAAACAGTTTCTGTGATCTAATCAAGTGTGTGTGTGTGTTGGAGGGGTGGGGTGCTGGAGTAGCTGGATCCCCAGGGCAGCTATGTAGGGGATTATTTGCTACTAAACCTCTCTGAAGTGAAAACAGTCCGCAAAAGTGAAATATCACTTTAAGATGTCGCTTTTGCCACTGGCGTCTGTTTGCTCACCTCCCAGAGGCGGCTCAGTATCAAATGCACCAGCACAAATGATAATAACACAGCAAGACCTTTCTATTTTTCCAAATTAGGTTGAGTCCCGGATCGGTGCCCTTGAGGACCGCACCGAGGTTCTAATTCTTTCCTGAAGATGTTTCTCTTCAGTTTTCTATCATATAAGGCAAATATCAAAAATGTGATTTGAATCTTAGGAAAAATTAAAGCTGAAGGGCATCAGAAGGAGTGTGGTGGATGAAAACACACCACCGCCTTGCTTGAACTGTCTTTTCCAGGCATCGATTGAGTCCGTTTAGCTCACTGTCAGCAGACAGGACTGTGAGCCAAACCCTGGAGGATTCTGCACCCAGAGTCACCGCGCAGCAGACCAAACTGCCCCAGAGGTTAATTGAAGTCCCTGAAGTGACTCAAGTGCCCTCTGTTTAACGGGTCAACCCATAAAATGTTGGATTTCTGTACAGCTATGGGAAAACATGCTTCCTCATACTGACTTTTCTCTTTCATCGTGCCAGAGCCTGAGAGAGGACTCGGATGTGGCCGGGCCCAGAAAATAACTAGTCCACTTCCTGAACTTGAACAACAGAAAAAACATCTGGAGCAGCGCAATAATAACACGACTGTTTGTCCTCAACTGTGTTTTTGTTTTCTGCTTTATTGTCTGCTACCAAAAGTACCTCTGGCTGGTTAAACAAAAAACTAGATGGTGATCAGCTGCAACAATTTGTGGAACATTTAAAATCCTTGGAAAGACTATAAGATCAAGACTCTTTGATCCAAAATAAAATTGTTTTGACATTTATTTAAACTCATTTAGGTTTTGAGAATTAAACATTACACTCACTGCAACTTTTTATGAACAACTACAGATTTACAATAGCGATGGGATTTATGGTTCTATGAAGGGAGCTGTTCACCTCAAAGAGCCGTTTAAAAAACTGGCAATTTTATGGGTTTTTCTGCAATATTTTGACAGTAAAATGTCATGTGGAACTATGTTTGGGGACACTTTTTGTTGCGACACCTACTTGTGCATCGCTAATTAGCTTCCCCGATAGAACTGATCATAGATATCATATATATCACTAGATATCTCACCCGCAATGTTCGTCAGTGGACCCTGACGTCCCTACGCCGGTGGCCATCTTACTTCGTACAGCTGCCCCCTTTCTTAACATTGGTGTCAATGGAGCATGTACCATTAAATACCTCTAACTTGCTCAAATTTTAACCGATTTTCAAACGGTTTGCATTTTTATAAACGTCAGAGACGTGGCTGTGAATAGACCCTGTGCACGTTAGCATATGCTACTTCCGGTGGGAAGACTCCTGTCCAGTGTTTTATTTCTGGTTTGATATTCTCGCCTGGTCGCACACCCTATTTACGGTCTTGTATTCCTGAAGAAGTCGACAAAATGAGTGGACTAAGCGGCGATTTAAATTTTTCTAGATGTCTAGGGCATTTGCCTAATATTTCTGTTGATGATGTTCACCTACTTGTTGATAGTTTTTCCCTGCGCCAAAGAGCAAACGAGAGAAAGGCTTCACATTTTATATTTCGCAGGATTTATCTCATTTTGAAGGTAAGTCACAACCCTCCCCATCGTCAATACTTATAGTTTGAGACCCTTACCAACGTAAATTATTTGTGTATATGCTGAGGCTTTTTTACGGTTTGTTTACATGCTGTGTAATCCTCCGCTGACGGTCGCGGTTTGGAGAACCTGTTTAGAAGCTGCAGATCGCTCGGTTCCTATTCCATTGATCACCGGGCCCATTTAGCACATAAATCCATAGGATTAGACTCTAAATTAGTCCATCAGCCAGTCATCAGATAGAAATAAAAACTCTCCGGAGTGGAGTGCAGCGCAGCAGCAGCTGAGGCACAGCTCTGTGCGCTTTGCGGGACTCTGTATAATATTAACGTTCATTATGATTTCATGAGAGAGAGAGATGAGGTGTTCACAACCTTCCCCATCGTAAATCCTAATATATAGCAGGGGTCCCGTTAACCGGAAATTTCCCGTATTGAACCTTTTTTTTTTACTTTGACGGAAAGATCTGAAGGGCGCCGGTCATTCTGACAGGTTTGCGCACGAGCCTGCCCGTCCATACCGTCATAGGAAATCACTGAATTGTCCCCTCTAATAATTCGAACCAAGGATGCAGAAATAGTGCAGCATCTCCACCAACCAATACCTGCAGCCCAGACTGAGGTTCTGCTGAGCGCAGACCTGTGATCCAGACGTCCTGCGCTCTGCAGCAGAAGAACACTGGTCCGCCATCAGGTGTCAGACCCGAACCGCTCAAACGCCCCTTTGCAATCCGGTGCTCAGTGCGCGATCAGATATGGATTAACTACACTTCCTGTTGTAATGCGCCCTCAGAGCAGCGTTCATAGGCTGTGGAGGCTTGTTGACACGCAAAATCTGCTCTGCGAGCTGCGCGCACATAGAACTGGACTCCAAACGCGAGGAGGTCTGCATTAAACAGCAGCACCAGGTTTTCCCCCCGAGTATCTCAATGAAAAATATGTGAACCCCTCATCCCTCTCTCTCTGTCTCTCATGATCTCATAATGAACGTTAATATTCTGTAATCAGAGTCCCGTCGAGCGCACAGAGCTGCACCTCGCTGCACCTCGCTGCGAGGAGTTTTTAGAAATGTCTATGATGACTGGCTGATCGACTAATTTAGTATCTAATCCTATGAATTTATGTGCTAAATGGGCCCGGTGTTTGAGTAATAATGCTACTGAAAATGTAATTATTATCATTTTTAAAATTAATAAGTGACGGATAAAAATAGATTATGACCGGATTTTTTAAACCCTGTCAGTCAAAATGACGGAAAACCAAAAAGTCTAGCGCGACCTCTGATATACAACGACCTTTTTTTAACCCGATCCTTTCCTTTTCGTAATTTGAACATGATTCTGTAGTCCATCTTCGCAGTAAGGATTTACCGTCAAATACAGCTACAGGAAACGAAAGTCAGCACATTCGGTCTCAAACCCGGAAGTTAGCATTTTCTCGTGCACAGGGTCTATATATATCAAAATATATTGATAATGGTCGGGAAACTAATAAATTGTAAAAGTATCAAATCTCAAGTTTATACATAATAACGTTTGTAAGAAAGTAACCCGTTTGTAAATCCGTTCATTTTTCATCGAATTATGAGTGTTTTTCGTTAAGTTGATCGCTCACCTTCCATCTGCTGCCATAGAGAGCAGAACGTCAGCTCGCTACTCCAAGATGGCCGCCATGTAGCTACGCAGTCGAACCTCGGATGATTCATCTAGCCTTTATATATATCTATGGGTATGTTGCTACTGCTGCACTGCAAAATTCATCAAGTGGTGTATGAGCTATTTGAGCTAACTACAGTAGTTAATGGCAAAGTTTTAAACAAAGATCTTGGGTAATCAATTAATACTAATGAGTATACGTTGAGGATAATTCTTGGCTACTGGTATGTCAAGTTATAGCTCAATAAATGTAACACTGACTGAGTTAAAGCCATTTTTGTGTTTTCCAATATTGATAGATTAGCTGTGGTGGCCATCTTGATTAAATTTGACTACAAAAGTTAAGCTGTTGTTGACGTACATCCAATACTTGCACTCCTACTCTTCTCTTATTATAAAAAAAATCATATAACTTTTGTTTTAAAGCAGTTGGTTAAGTGTTGCATGTGTTTGATGTTTTTCTTAGCTGTCACATGACCTGAAATTGGCCAAAGGCACTAAAGACAGTAGCTTTGATGATTATTCAGCATAAAAGTCTCTCAGATTGTTTGATTTTCTCAATTTTTGCCACAAAAATTGTTTGTTCTTCTTCTGGCTGAAACATTTGAAATGCTCTGTTGTTTTTATTAGCTCTGCTGGACCGAAGGACCAGGACTAGCTGTTTTCTGCTTTTAATGACAACAGGACACCAAGCAGAACCATTTCCCACTATTTTATCCTATATTTTCATTTTTATTTCAGTGAAATTTAATTTAGTTATAAAGTTATGAAACAAAAACTTTTTATGTAAACAATAAAGAAAGGAAAAGGAGATCCACTCCTTATATTTCTATAATAGTTTAGTTTGTAAAGTCTCATGTATTTGATTATTACTTTAAGGTGTTAATTTTTGAGTTTTAAAGGAGTTGACGCTGATTTTTGTGTCAGACATCCAACTGTTTTCCTTGTGTTAGCTAAAAGTTATTTTACAGCTTTTCCACTTTGTTATCTAAAACATTGAACTGACCCTGATTGTTTAACTCTAAGCATAAAGAAACAGGATCTACAGTCGTCAGTGCTCATGACCAAAGTGCTCATTCTGCAGCTAACAGAGAAGAAGACAAGTATACAGGATGTGTGCTCTGCAGGTTTGAGATTACAGGAATACAGCATCAGCAGAAGCAATGTGTTCACTTGTGTTGACACATTTACAGCTGCTCAAGCATCTATCAGTTTCCATCAACAGTGATTACCCTCTCTACACTGAATCAGATGTTTCTGCAAATTAAATCTTTAGACATCTTTAAAAACTCATTTACTTAATTTGACTAAAAGCTCTCGCTGCAATTATTTTAGTTTCCTTGACTTGCTGCAAAAGCTGTGCAGTGTGTACATCTGTTTATGTGTTATAATCCTGTGTTTGTATAATTTATGCCTGGATAAGTGTTGTATAGGGATGCATTTGTGTGTGTTTGTTGGGGTGTTGGAGGAAAACTGCACGGTGAGAGATGATGTTATTGCCTTCGTTGCACCTCTGTCACTCACTGGGAGATAATCTTGCCATCGATTCGTAAAAATGCTTGAAAATGAAATGAGTGTCTCTAATCCCACTTAATCAAGAGAGCATATTGATCAGGTTTCTAATGAGGGATCATTTAGATAGGGAGGAGAAGAATAGGTAGGCGTATCATATCATGTCAGGGAATAATAGGACGGCTTTATCTGAGGACTCACAGACATCGGTTAAAACGAGCCTTCCATATCTTCATAATGGAAATCACTGTTTCATTATCTCGTCTTTGCTGCTTAAAGGGAAATTGAGGATATAAGACACCAATGAGTTATGGGCATTTTGCTCTTGATAGTTTATTTTCCACAAAATGGTGCAGCAACACAAAACAGCAAAGATTTTATTCCATCTCGAAATCGATTTCAGATTATCTCTGTGTTTTTATATGTTTTTGATGTGATATGAAATACTGGGGGCCACCAGGGACATTATTCTAAATTACCTCTAATGAACACGTGAAAACAAAACCTCTAATAAACACATGAAAAACATAATTTTCACATGTTTAAAATACGTTTTTTTACACATGTGTTTAAAAGGTTGTTTAACGTGTGTATGAGATTAATTTCACGTGTGTGTATGAGAAGTTTCATTATGTGCGTATGAGAGGTTTTAACAATTGTGTATGAGAGGTTTTATTATGCGTGTGTGAAAGGATTTAACACGTGTGTATGAGAGGTTTTAACATGTGTGTATGAGAGGTTTCAACACGTGTGTATGAGATGAATTTCACATGTTTGTATGAGAAGTTTTATTATGTGTGTACGAGAGGTTTTAACATGCGTGTACGAGAGGTTTTAACGTGTGTGTATGAGAGGTTGTAACACGTGTGTATGAGAGGTTTTAACAATTGTGTATGAGAGGTTTTAACAATTGTGTATGAGAGGTTTTAACATGTGTGCGAGAGGTTATAACATGTGTGTATGAGAGGTTTTAATATGTGTGTATGAGAGGTTGTAACAATTGTGTATGAGAAGTTTTAACAATTGTGTATGAGAAGTTTTAACGTGTGTGTATGAGAGGTTTTAACGTGTGTGTATGAGAGGTTGTAACACGTGTGTATGAGAGGTTTTAACAATTGTGTATGAGAGGTTTTAACATGTGTGTATGAGAGGTTGTAACACGTGTGTATGAGAGGTTTTAACATGTGTGCGAGAGGTTATAACATGTGTGTATGAGAGGTTTTAATATGTGTGTATGAGAGGTTGTAACACGTGTGTATGAGAGGTTTTAACAATTGTGTATGAGAGGTTTTAACATGTGTGCGAGAGGTTATAACATGTGTGTATGAGAGGTTTTAACATGTGTGTATGAGAGGTTTTAACGTGTGTGTATGAGAGGTTTTAACGTGTGTGTATGAGAGGTTTTAACGTGTGTGTATGAGAGGTTTTAACGTGTGTGTGTGTGTATGAGAGGTTTTAACGTGTGTGTATGAGAGGTTTTAACACGCGTGTATGAGAGGTTTTAACACGTGTGTATGAGAGGTTTTAACACGTGTGTATGAGATGTTTTAACACGTGTGTATGAGAGGTTTTAACGTGTGTATGAGAGGTTTTAACATGTGTGTATGAGAGGTTTTAACACGTGTGTATGAGAGGTTTTAACACGTGTGTATGAGAGGTTTTAACGTGTGTATGAAAGGTTTTAACATGTGTGTATGAGAGGTTTTAACATGTGTGTATGAGAGGTTTTAACGTGTGTATGAGAGGTTTTAACACGTGTGTATGAGAGGTTTTAACACGTGTGTATGAGAGGTTTTAACACGTGTGTATGAGAGGTTTTAACACGTATGTATGAGATGTTTTAACACGTGTGTATGAGAGGTTTTAACACGTGTGTATGAGAGGTTTTAACACGTGTGTATGAGAGGTTTTAACATGTGTGTAAGAGGTTTTAACACGTGTGTATGAGAGGTTTTAACGTGTGTATGAAAGGTTTTAACATGTGTGTATGAAAGGTTTTAACATGTGTGTATGAAAGGTTTTAACATGTGTGTATGAGAGGTTTTAGCATGTGTGTATGAGAGGTTTTAATGTGTGTATGAGAGGTTTTAACATGTGTGTATGTAAGGTTTTAACACGTGTGTATGAGAGGTTTTAACACGTGTGTATGAGAGGTTTTAACACGTGTGTATGAGAGGTTTTAACACGTGTGTATGAGAGGTTTTAACACGTGTGTATGAGAGGTTTTAACACGTGTGTATGAGAGGTTTTAACACATGTGTATGAGAGGTTTTAACACGTGTGTATGAAAGGTTTTAACGTGTGTATGAAAGGTTTAACACGTGTATGAGAGGTTTTAAGGTGTGTATGAGAGGTTTTTTTTTTTTTTTTAACCCCGTGTCCTGTCCGGCTGTGGAGCAAACAGAATAATGTCTGAGTGCCAAAAACAAGCCCAACAGTGTTGCTGTTTCAGGTGAGAGGTTACAGCCACTGCTATAAAACTCCTCCTGATTTTTGTTTAAATATAACCCCCAAAATCTTCATTAGAATGTTTTTATGGTTGATTGGACACGGAGCCTGAAAGTGAAGGGAAGGGTACAGAAAGAGGGATGGGGGAGAAAGTAAACAGAAAAAGAGGAGAACAAGAGACGTGAAGAGTCCACTTCTAGACCTGTAAATAAAGCACAAACAAACAAGCAAACAAAACAGGAAGAAAAGATACAACAGCAACAAACAGCATATGAATACACAACAGTTGTGATATTCTTCAAATGTATACGTATACACCAGTTCAAGAGAGTTCAGTGTCAACCACAGCCCCAGTCAATGTGTCTGAAAACACCTGAGTCCGTCTTTATGTGAACACCTTGTGATCACCTGTGTGTATATATACGCGCTTGTTTATGTAAGGTTTCTCTATTGAAACATTCAATAATAAGTTCGAGGAGCCACAGACCCGCCCCCAAGGCCCACGGAGGACGCGGAGGAGGTCCAGGCCCCAGACATCCAGAGGCCACCCAGGGCACGGACACCCCAGGGAGATCGCCGTCAGGGCAGTCGCTAAACTCTCCCCCAGAGGGCGCAGAGGCTCACCCCACGTGGGCCCCCCGGCAGTCGCCGCGCTAGAGCCCCTGGGGGGTCGCGGCTAGGAGCTCACAGGCACCGCCTGCAGCCGGCCATCCAGGGTAGATCTAGCCGGAACCAGAGACCCGAGACCCAGGAGCGAACCGGCCCCAGCAGAGGCCCGACCACCCCCGGGGGCCCAGATCCCACCAGGCAGCCACAGGAAGAAGAGCAGGCAGACGCCCCCAGCACCCAGCCCCAGACCCTGAGACACCCCAGCACGCCACTGGAGAAAGGCACCACCAATGCCGAGGCGCCGCCAGGGAGGATAGTCTCTGCCGAGGAGGGCCTAGTATGTCACAGAGAGAGGGGGGGGGGACGAAACCTGACAGAAAAACAGTCACACACAGACACAATCACTCTCCCTCCCTCATGCGTGCACACACACATTCCTGCAAACATACCAAGACACACAATAGACGCTGTACACCCACTCTCGCTCCCCATGCACTCTCTATGTTCAGGACCAGGGACCAGCGCCCTAAGGGTGAAGCCGGCCCTGAGATCCAGAAGATGGTCCCTCCCTTACTGAAGTGGGGATAAGCAGACCACCGCGCACCCCGCCGCAGCCGAGCAGCCCCCCACCGCAGACCCCGACCAGACGGCCCGCTCCACTCCAGGCCCCAGGCAGCAAGCAGAGAACAGGGGTGTGTGAAGACCCCAAGTCTCCCCCCACCTGCTCCAATGTGGTGTTGATGCGTGTTGTAGTAAGATGCTTTTAAAAAGAGTGGGGGGCGGCCCGCCATCCCCCGCCCTGGATCCTAAGTGTCTAAATGCGTGGAGATGGATAATGACACCGAAGGAGAGGTTAGCCGGCTAGACCTCCCTCCCCCCGGGTATTACTGGGTGTAATTTCTCCAAAGACCCTAGATGCATAATGTAAGAATGTCTGTGGTGGAAGTGTTTAAATTGTGCAATAAAATTGGGCCACAGGACTGCAGAGATGGTGTTCCACACCCATGACGTACCCGTGACCCAAAGCCCTGTGTGTGTGGTGACGTGGTGGAGCAGAGGGAGGGAAAAATCCAGGGATGGGGAGGCAAGACTGGGGGGACAAGCCCTCCCAGGGGGCCAGCTCCCCCGCTGGCCCCAGTAAGCACCCCCGTTCCCCAAAACCACCCAGGGCAGGGAGATCGCCGGCCCACCCATCCAGGTCCACGGCAGGAGCCCCACACAGCGCCACGGAGCCCACGGGGTCCCCCACCCCCACCCCAGCAGGGTAACTATACCTCCCTCGATCACCCACATAGTAACTACAAACTTACATAGGACATAGACACCCAGGCAAAGCGCCCCCNCCCACCACACTGCCCCGGTGGACAAAGCCCAGAACCCCCCCCCCATCCTTACTATGTGATGGAACTGATCAAAGTTGCCCAGAGAGATTTTTTAGGAGCGGAGGCAGAGGTTGTCTCAAGGTTAATATAGTCCAACAACAGATTCCTATACTGGTTCAAACTAAGATTATTTTTGTTTTTCCAGTTTATGAGGATCGTTTTCTTAGCGATGCATAGGGCCGTTAGAACCATGTGAGCTGAATTCATCTCTGTGATGACATCATCTAAATCTCCCAGTAAGCAAACTGGAGGGAAAGCTGGAATATTACATTTCAGACACTTTGACAGATCTTCACATATCCGGGACCAAAATCTCTGCACAGGTGGACAAAACCAAAGTGCATGAATATAGGTGTCAGGGGTGTTGTCTGTGCAGCTTGTGCAAATTTCAGATGGTGCATAACCCATCCTGAACATCCTGACCTGTATAGTGAACTCTATGTAGGATTTTATATTGGATTAATTGTAAACTGGGGTTTCTAGTCATTCTAAAAGATTTTAAACATGTCTGAGACCAGAAGTTTTGGTCATAACTGACTGATAGGTCCGCCTCCCACTTAGCTATAGGAAGAGATATCGAATCATCTTTAGACAGTAACCTATATATTTTAGATAGTAACTTCGGAGATTTGAGATTAAGGAAATCTAATACCCTTGATGGTGTTTGTAGCTCTGTTCTATTAAACTTAAATTTATGTTTTATTATAGATTTAATTTGCTGATATTCTAAAAATCTATTCCTGTCAACCCCATATTGTGAGACTATCCTGTTAAATGGGATGAAATCAGTTCCCTCAAAGAAATGTTCCAGGTATACGATTCCTTTACTCCTCCAGTCTGAGAAGTTGATCATATTGTTGTTTTGTAGGATGTCAGGATTGTTCCAGATGGGTGTACGCCTGCATGGAATCAGTGAAGACTCAGTCATTTTCAGATCCTCCCACCATGCTGTCAGTGAAGAGCTGATGTTAGGGCTTTTAAAGCAAGCATTTCGTTTAATGTTTGAGCTAATAAATGGTAGATCTGAAATCTCTATATTGTTGCATATTGTCTGTTCTACGTCTAACCAGGACTCATCTAGTGGGTCCTGCTTAATCCATCTTGAGATGTATTGTAGCCTGTTGGCTAAGAAGTAATGATAAAAATTAGGTACATCAAGTCCTCCTCTATCTTTGGTTTTCTGTAGCGTTTTTAAACTAATACGTGGAGGTTTATCCTTCCAAAGAAATTTAGAAATAGACGAGTCCAGAGATCTAAACCAGTCAGATGATGGTTTATTTGGAATCATTGAAAATAGGTAATTGATTCTTGGTAAAACCATCATTTTAACTGAAGCAACTCTCCCCATGAGCGATATGGGTAGAGACTTCCATCTGACCAGATCATCTTCCACTTTCTTTAAGAGTGGAATGTGGTTTAGTTTAGTTAAATCTGCCAGTCTAGGAGAGATATTAACACCTAAGTATGTAATATTCCCTGACTGCAACTGTGTATTAGGACAGTTGGTAAAGGAGCAATTAATTGGAAGAACTGTAGATTTTAACCAGTTTATTGAATAATCTGAAACTTTTGAAAAAGAGTTTATCAGTTCAATGACCTGAGAGAGGGAGGATTGTGAATGCTGGAGAAACAGTAATACATCATCTGCATAAAGACTGATTTTATGTTCTATGTCTTTACATTTTATTCCTTTAATATCTTTACTTTGCCTGATTGCTGTGTTTGCTGATAGTGTGTATGAGAGGTTTTAAAGCTACTCTAGGTAATCTGCTAAAAAGCTAAGTATAACTAGCTAGCTTACATGAACACAGTCCCAGAACTCTCACCCCTCCCGTCGACTATAATCCCTAGGCCGCGCGTTTCCATATCCGGGGGAGGCCTCGGGATTATAGTCGACAGGAGGGATGAGAGTTCTGGGACCGTGTTCGTGTAAGCTAGCTAGCTCTACCTAGCTTGTTTCCAGATTACCGAGTGCAGCTTTGAGTACAGGTGTGACATCATTTATAGATCTGGGTTGGTCACACCCATCGGAAAAACAGCTGATAAAGAAATATGCATCACGCATATTTTTGTAATCTCACGTTTGACCCACAGAATGCCAGTTTTATCCACAGAGTTCCACAAACCATCACAAATCTAGATGTGAAGATTTCTTGGCAGCAGAACAACCATTACCCAGAGTTAACTGAGTGATGTCCTTCTGACAAAAGAGCGTTATGGACTCACATCCCTTCAAGGGCCTCTCACATGTCCTTGTATTCCCAGCGTATTATGTTCTTATGCAAAGTTTAAATCTGTAATGCATTTCCCATAAAGGCTGAAAGTGCCCAATCACACC
This sequence comes from Callopanchax toddi, assembly GCA_006937965.1. Lineage (NCBI taxonomy): Eukaryota > Metazoa > Chordata > Actinopteri > Cyprinodontiformes > Nothobranchiidae > Callopanchax > Callopanchax toddi. The sequence goes on along the minus strand of SSNR01000042.1, from coordinate 894,128 downwards.
TAATGGCAGCATGTTAAAACACAATGCGTGCAGCCTCCAGGGGTCCATATACAACCCAGAGTGCATTGACCACTGCGGCTGCATATAGGAGGGCACTGTGTTGTGATCAAAAGACAGCAGCGAGGCCACGGGGAATGGGAAACCAGAACCGGGCCTCATTACGGCTGTGAGACATCCATTTGAGCATTTTTAATATGTGTATCCTATTAGGCAGTTTAAGTGCTTTTTGATAATTGTGCTTTGTATTTTTACAGCACTTCAGTCTATTCCCAGTTCAATTTCCTCTTTTATCGGACGTTTGAAATATTGATCTCTGACAGATAAAAGCAAACACCATAATCTCACTGTTGTGAGGCGGAGAGTGAGTGAACGCGCGGTGTGAAGGGAATACACGGGGGACCGGTCGCCCCGCCAACCTCTCTCTGTTTTATTACCTTTATTCGTCAACAGAATTTGCTTACTGCTTTGGGATTGTTTATGTAAAGCACCTGCGATCTGATAGGTTGTTCATATGACCATGTCTCCTGACCCCCCTCTTTCACCATATACACTCCTCTGGTTCCTCTACCAGCCCACCCGTCTCCTCTTCTCTCCATCAACCTCCCCAATGACATTTTACAAAATGCAGGACTGGGGCTCCCGAGGTGCTTCCGATGATTGCCGCTGCTTAAACTGCTGTCAGCGCTGTCAGGATAACAGTGATTTATCTCCATAGCACTTTATGGAAGTTAGTGTTTTCTGTTAACCTGAGCCCCGAAACGCTGCACGGCGCAGGCTTCCAGTCACATTAACCTGAATCAATCACGCCTTGATTTTTCCATAAAAGAAAACCCCTCTGTAAATAACACTCGAGCTACTGAACGCACCGCGCTCAGTAACGGTCCCGCTGAGCTGCAGCTGATTCTCCGTTATCGTCGGTTCAAATATCCTCATGCCAAAGTGGGGATTTGATGCTTTGACTTGTGCGTAAAAATTTCTTCAAATGGGGCAACACTTAATACCAGCACTGCCAAGAGAGAAGCACGAAGAAAAGTTTCAAAACACAAATTTGCCGCTGTGAAACAATAATGCATATTGATTGTATGAAGCGTTCTTTGGTCTGACTTAAATCTGTTCGGTTTTGGATGGCAGGTCCCTCTCGAGATAATAGGAAGGCTTGTTTTGATGTTTAAAGCATTGCTAATCTCCTAAAGCTTTAGGCTACTCATCCCACTGCATATTTGCAGGCCTGTCAGTTTGAGTGGGAATGGTCCTCCGAGCAAATGAATTTTTTTTTTCTTCCCGCCTGTTTTTCCTTTTTAGCTTTGCAGACACTATTTGAGATTTACTGCAAACATTTGACCACCGGTCTGGTGTATTGACTGCGTTTGACAAGCGTAATCCTTTTCTTCTTTCCAGTCACTTCCATTCTGCGATCAATCAGAGCATCAATGCCCTGCAGACTGCTATGAAGTGCAGAGTGTTCGATCATGAGCCAGGCACCTTGTGGACCTCTACTATAATATAGTGATTGATTCATCTTCAAAGATATCTTAAGTGGTTGGCCGGGCATGGTGTATAATGCATTTTGTTGACTGCAGCCCTTTCCTTTCCACCCAGCTTGCAATCCTTTAAAACGGCAACTCAAGCACACGCATCAAAACTGAACTGAAGACGAATACTCGGCGTCACTTTTGATGTGATTCATTCCTTCTCGCCCTTTCAGACAAAACTTTGATGTGAAAAATGTTAAAACGTCTGCTGGTACACAAACAGCTGAAACCCTGTCATGCATTTTTTCAATGTTCAGTGACTTTGAAAAGTGCAAATTGAAAACTTGTTTGAGAGAAGCCTGCAGAAACCCTGTACTTTAGAGGAAAGTTGCAGCAGCCCTGTATGTTTAACGGAACACACAACGAGACCAAATAACAGCATTTAAAGTTCCCGCAGAGGCCAAACCAGTCCCAGAGGTCTGCAATACCCGCTATGTCCACTTGAGTTAGCGTGTGTTTTGGGTTTGATTTACCAATTTCAGCTGCTGTGATCCTCGACTCCGAGGTCTGAAGATAAGTGCCGTGGTACCAGGAACCAAAGAGCTGCTGTTTCCATGTATCTCATTCACCTATTGATAGTCAGTGGAGTGAGTCAAGAAGGAATATGTTTTCTCGTGGGGTCACCAACTTTTTTTGTTATCTAATAAGAACAAAATCCAGTTCTGAATAAATGAAGACATTGTTGGACTCAAACTACTGATATCTCTGGAGCGTTGAGGGGCATCGGTGGAGCTAGGTGTGGCGGCAGAAGTATTAAAGGAAGTGTAGTAATTACAGCCGAGGCGGTGTCACTGACCTCTAGATTGCACTATCTTGTCTCTTTTGTGTCTGCTTTAGCAGCCCGCCTCATTGAGTGAAATTGTATCTTTTCACTTTGCCTCTCTTAAAAATGTGCATGGTATTGGGGGGCAGTGATGCGTGATGGTTTTTTTTCTTTTTTTCATGCCTTTTCACTCTCGCCCCCTCCCGTCTTCCTCCAGCCTCCCCCAGCTGCCCCTTCCCTCCGTCCCCTCTGCCTTACTGGGAGGTATTTCATGAACAGCTGGGTCCCAGGAGAGGAGAGGTTAGTGAAAGAGGCGCACTGTGTATAATTCAATGATTATCAGGTGTGTGTGTGTGTGTGTTTATATATGTTTTGTGTGTGCATGTGTGTGGCCCTCCCCTTTCTATTGGCAGGTGTCAGGTGACAGGCAGGCCGTGGTGGTGGCTGTCAGCTGGAGCAGTCACACTGTTCACAACATTACCATAAGCTGATGAGGAAGCCTCAGGATGTCACACGACAGACCCAAAGCCCCCAAATCTCAACAACCATCTTTTCTTTTGCTCTGCTTTTTGTGTTTCCATCGACTCCAAACTGGTCCAACGTGAACTCTAAAAAATACCCAGAATTTAAAAAGTATTAAAAGTACATTTGACTTAGTAGCAAAGCTGCACAAAGTGGGGCGAATGCAGCCCTCATCTTGTAATTCATGTCATATTTTAGCAATTTTAAAGTGTTTCTTCCTGAATGGCCTCAGTTTAAAGAAATGTTTATGTATAACGAGCCAACACCTCCTATTGGCTGACTGCAGTATAAGTTTAACCCTTTAATGCGCCTTTAAAATACTAGCATTAAAATCTCTTCACACATTTAATAAAAAAAGATTTTAAAGTTTTATTAATATATCGATAACATTTTTATTATTCTATCCTTTAAACTAGCATCAGTCCTAATATGTCAAATAATAATGAGGGTTTTTTTACGTTTAAGTTTTTTTTTTTAATTTAACTTTCATTACAGGAAGATCAAAAACTGTGATTTGAATGGGTTTCTATTGGTAGGCTGGTATTTTAGATCACATTTACAAATGGCTAAAAAAAAAACATGAAAAAACGACGACTCAAATGCACAACCTTGCATAAAATATCAACAATATGCATTAAAAACTGGTTTCACAAATGCTAAAAATTAAAGTGAACAAACATAAAAATGTGCTTGGGTGCATTAAAGCTGCACTCTGCGACGTTGTAAAGAAGCTAAGTATCGCTAGTTATTTTACAGAAACATGTCTTGGAGCGCTCACCCCTCCCATCGGGTAAGCCAGCATTCCCGCGGGACATGGGACCATGCGTTGCCGCGGTTACAACAGAGACAAAAACTCCACTCGTAGAAACGTTTCCCCGGCTTTCCCTCTTTTCACCTCCAAACGTTTTTAGTTTTCTGCTAGCTGAAAAGGTGTTTTTTTTTGGGGGGGGACTCTGGGTTTTTTTTCCTAAAACTGAAGCGCTAACAGCCAGCTGTTTCTGTCCTTTTCTCACTTCCGGGATGTTCTACTACAAAATGTGCCCGGGCAGATTAATGGTGGATCCAAGCAGTGCGGAAGTGCGGCAGACAGACAGCCAGATTGTCCAATCCTATCGTTCGGTTGGACAATTCGGCTGAAGTTTTTAGAGAACTGCGGGACAACCACTTTATTGATTTCTTTTGGGTTTTTTTTTAAAATCTCCATAATATATCTATAGCTATACTATGTTAGAACGTTGTTAAGAGGCTTTAAAAAAAACGTTAAATGCTACATTGTTTACCAAAGCAGATAGCAGCTTTAAAGTTCTGCCTTCTCCATATAAACAAATGAGATATCATCCTAACATAAAGTCACAAATACACCTCAGACTTTAAATTCAAGTATTATGTGTTGATTCATGTACTGTTGTGTGTTTAAATGCATATTACGTAATTTTTTCATATTTAAAATCTTGTCCTCGATCCAGTCTGAGCTAATCTGACCCTTTACAGGTTAATAAAAGTCCCTCAGCCCCATCTGCTGCTTGGATCCAGAATACCACGTTTGTAACTTCTGAGTCTCTGGTCCGGTGTCCTGAAGTCTCACAAAGTCATGTATCTCACGAGGGTTTGAATGAGTCACTCATTTCTTTGAATGAGTGATGAACCGCTCCAGTAGAAAGCATTGAAGGCTGAGGAGACGTTTCAACAGGTAGATTTAGGGGTTTCTGTGCAGAAACAATGCTAACGTTTTTACAGCAGTGATTTAAAACGGACACTAGGGGGTGCTACACAGGCTACACACACACAAGGCTACACAGTATGCCTTTCAGTACGAATAGGAATAAAATGATTAGACTTTCTTGTCACTAACAGAATACAGAGCATTTTGTTTTGTGGCTCTGATCATTTGAAATAGTTCATATACTGTAGATGACGAGATATTCTGGCTTCACTGTTGAACAGTGAAGGAGGTTGAAATGTTTTGTCTATCTATATTTATGTCTATGGTTCACAGATGACAAAAACAATGAGCCAACTGTTAGCTCAGAGTGATCTGCTGCCACCTTAAAACAACACAAATCTCCAGATTTTTCACAATTTTTCCATTGCTTTAAGTTTTCTAAACCATCCGTTTTACAGTGCATAGTTTAACAGAAATCTTAGGAACCTCCAGTCAAACTTGACCCCTGGATACATTTAGCTGCTGGTGGTGAAATTTACTCTTATAAACATCAAAGAAAATATGCAGCAGTACACAGATTTTCTGACTAGTTTTGCATTGATTAATTTTTGCAGACTGGAGCTCTTTTATTTGTTGTTGTTGAAATGTCAGCAAAATGCTTTGGTTTTGTTTTGAACTAGCTGTAAACTCTATTTCTCCAGAGAGAGGCTGTTCAGGAGGTTATCTAAAGCAGCGGTTCCCAAACTTTTTTTGCCGCGCCCCCCCTTCTATGTCCCAGCCGTAGTCGCGCACCCCCAATCCCCGGATGGAGACCTTTGACATTTGAACAAATTCCTGGTACCTACGAATCATTAATGTTACAAATTTTTGATACTTTTGAGTGTTTAATAATTAAATAATATGTAACCGAGGATTACTGTGAGAGTCGCGCGTCCTACGGTCAGTAAACGCCCCTCGCATTTCCATGTGATGCTCTTATCTTGTAAAGACGGTGGGTGTGTATGGGGGAGTGCTGGTCAAATGTTTGGAAGTGAGCAGGAGGTTACTACACTGGATTGAGCTGACGGTTCGCTTAACTAACTGCTTAGTGTTTTTAAATGAACACCCAGCTTCGTTAGCCATTAGCTCATTGGTGGCAGAAAGTAGCGCTGCATCTTTAGTATAAACAACAGAAACAAAGAAAACGACTCACCATGGAGTTGATTAAATAAGGACACACATGGAATCAATCAGCAGAGTTGTTACAAGCTGTCAAGAAGGATTCTTTGAATAAATAATATCCATTTGATGAGGTAAACAGTCCAGCAGCTCCTCAACTTTGCCCCGGAACTAATAGTAAAAGTTATCGTCGCCTTCAAAATAAAGGTCTGCTCTAAAGAGTTCACATGATTGACAGAAAAAAGACTCAGAGTTCATCCAGATATTGTCCCACAGCTCCACACAAACATGTTTATTTACACATTTTTACTGAGTGGGGAAAAAAACACTGTAAATGTGTCATTATTTCAAATGTCCGCCATTACAGTTTTCATCTTGCACACCCCCTAGTGGCAGCTCACGCACCCCCAGGGGTGCACGCACCACAGTTTGGGAATCCCTGATCTACATCATGGAAAAGTCATAATATATCCATTTTACACAAAAAACAGACTCCTACATTGCAGCAATCTCCCTTTACGGACTAGTCTAAACATTTGACACAAACTTTAATCGACATCATCAAAGACAATGTGATTTTACTCCAAACAGCTTAAAGTTGGCCTCATCAGAACCATTCATGGACCTGTGTGCTCCCTTAATTTGGCTCTATAAAACCACAAATCCACTAGAGCTGCAAAAATCTGTGGGAGTTTTTTCTAATAATTTCCATCTGTATTTTTCACTTTGGTTTAGTGACAACTTCCTAAAATCATTTAAATGCATTTTTAACAGGAAGCCATTAAATCTAAGAACATTTCTCTCATATTTGATTGAATTTGTGAGTAAATAAAGCTCCTGTTGCAGCTACGTTTGACCTTCAGGTCTTTTCTGACCCTGAATTTAACTCCCGTTAGCCTCCAAAATCTGCACCCCAATCTCTATAGGCTTCATCATCTTGCATCAACACAGAGCCAGTCTGCCCATTACTGGGCCCGGTAATGGGCAAATTGGTTCAGGGGTGACTCAAAGATGGTTTTGCATTTGTGCTACCTTTAGCATGCTAATTGCTATTCTCCACCTCAGCGGGGATTCTGTTTGAGACCGAGGGGGACAAGTGAACTCCGGTCGATCCCCCTGGCTGCATTGTCAACATGCTGGGCCACAAAGAGGGGATGGGGGGGGGGGGGGGGG
>SSNR01000042.1:854484-883382 GCA_006937965.1 Callopanchax toddi | reverse complement strand
CCCCCCCCCCCCCCCCTTTGACAGTTTCATGATCAAAAACAAAAATACACCTCAAATCATTTTGTTGTGTCGTCGACTCCTGTTTATTCATGTAGTTCTGACTTTACTTTAACCAGCTGAAATGAGTTACTTGGTGCTTTTCTTTTCACTATAACTCTCATCCATCCATTCATTCATGCTACATGGGGGTTCAATATACTGCCCACAGACGCTTCAGCATCTGGTGGGGAAGCTGGGATTGAACCACCAACCATTTCAATAGATCAGGGCTGGGGAATCCTGGTCCTTGAGGGCCACAGTCCTGCACATTTTAGTGTTTTTTTTCTCCTCAACACACCTGATCTGAATTAATGGGTGATTAGGAGCATTCTGGTTGCATTGAAGGCACACTGAGGAGGTAATTTAATCAGGTGTGTTGATGAGGACACCTCGAAAACATGCAGCACTCTGGCCCTTAAGGACCAGGATTCCCCACCTCTGCAATAGATGACTCGTCCTGCAGAGCAACAGCTTCCCCCATGTGTGTTACATATTGTATATTAATAATTGGAGCAGGAAAACAACTAAAACATTAAGGATAGTGATCCTCATCAGCTAGGATTGGACACAGCTGCCTTAAAGTGACACTTCAAATATTTTTAAATGGCTTTTTATTAAAAGCATATGAAAAATGATCTTACCTGTTGTAGATTGGTCTGAACGGTTTGAGTTTGGGGAAACAAACTGATCAGACTGAGGAGTTAATAGCTACTCATAAGAGGGCTAAGATCACCTCAAAATGGCTTTAACCTAAACAAGTCATAGATGTTTATCCAAATAACTTTTTATAAGGTTTTACACTGCTGTACAGTTTCCTTTTTATGGTTGTTTATGCAGAAATTTCTGTTTATTTGCAGAAATGTGCAACAAATATATTTGTAGCACTTCCAATAAGAATGTTAGAACATTTCTGCCAGAATAATAATATAATCAGAAAGTGGCGGGTGTGTAAAAGTTTACGAAATTTAAGAAAAAAAGATTAAAATGGCAGTGATACAGCTTTTAACTGTTAGCTCTTCATTCTGGTCAAAATGAATCTCAGGTTTTTTAAGCTGATATTGTTCAGAGAGCTACAACAGGTCAGACGTTTTTCATAACCGTTCTACAAAACAAGCGAACACACTGAGCTGTCCCTTTAAGAGGCATGTGTCAGGTCGTTCGGCTCTACGTGAACATTTCTATCCTTCATCTTCAGCTCAAACTCGTTTGATGCAGCTGCTTCAGCGTCTGTAGAATTTAGTTTGAAACGGCTTTTTAACTGTATTTTTTCAAAGCTCTGGACCTGCAGGAGAGCATGAAAACACACTGAGAGAAGGATCGTGTTAACATCAAAGTCAGCTCCTTCCCACCATCAGGGCTTCACCGGCGGCCGCCTCATTCACATCAGACGGGTTCTGCTCCTGAAAAATAAATATATATTTATATGTCCACTCACTTTTTATGCTGTCCCCTTGAGGATGAAACAGCAGGGCGAGGTGGTGGGCTGATCCATATCTCCGTTAATTACTGATGTAGTTTACTTCTCACACCCCGACCCTCTCAGTCAGACCACTTCCTCCATAAAAGTGGACAGATTTGTGTTCGCTCTGCGACACCAACACGCCGTGTCTGCTGTGTTTTTACACGTTAAGCTGACATGCTTTCTTCATGGTATGGTCAATGATTTATCTGTTTTATTTAAAAGGACACAACAGGAAATACGTGGCGTTAGAGCTTTTCACGAAACCAAACCTTATGATCCTGGTTTGTTTTGAAGGCAGGACGGTTAACATCCCTCTCATTGTCTCTGTCTTTATATGTCTGTCCCTCCGTTTTCTGTAGCTGATACAGAGTTTGGCTCCGTGTAAACCCGGTTTGTGTGCGTTTGTTTATGAGTCTCGTAAGTCTTGGCCGAGCCATCTTGGCCCGGCTGCCTGCTGTGCTGCTGTCTGTCAGTCTTGCATCCATCGACATTCAGACTGAGCGGCTGCGCCTCTTCGTGGTTTTCAATTAGACGTCACTTCAAAGCAGCTTGTTCAGAATTTAAACAGCTGACGTTTCACAGTCACACAAACTGGGAGCAGACGTCACTAGCATGGGGATTTTATTTATTTCTAAGGAAATGTATTGTTTTACTAACTGCCAAAAGACAAAGTGGGCAATAGCGTTTTTGCCTTTGGTTATGTGTGTGTTTGGAGTCTATCCAATTCAAGATGGCCACCATGGCCAATTGATCTTAGAAAACACAAAAATGGACCTAATTCAGTCGTTTCTACAGCTACTGAGCTAAACGTTGGTGTCATAAGAATCATCTCTAAAACTAAACTCTGGACACTATCTGATCTTTTGAGATCTTTGTTCAGATTCTTGCCATTAACTGTTGGAGCCAACCCTGTTTCTCTATTAGTAAAAAATCTCATGAACCTCTAGACATATTTTAATTACATTTTTTTAAAGTAATCACTACATCTACAACTGATTACAACCCAACTAGGGGTGGGACTTGAGAACTGCTTCTGATTTAGAACCGGTTTCAACACACCTCCAACTTTACCAAATCTTCTTAACAGTTCTTTTGTTTTCGGTGTTGCACCGCGATACAATGACGTCACGTTCTCTGCAACGGCCCGCTACACATCCGACCGCGAGGAGTGGATTGTCAGATTGTGAAAAGATTGATGACCAGAAGGGGGACATCACCCCCCCCCCCCCCCCCCCCCCCCAATGGTACAGATGACTGCGTAGACTTAACGTACTACACTGGAATTAATAAGGGAATTGTTAAGGAATTGGATTGATAGGCAGAATCAACACATGGTGATAAAAACGTATCAATTCCCACCCTAAATGAGTGGGCGATTGTGGCTCAGTGGCAAGAGAGCTCCCCTCTCATGTAGGAGAGTGTGGGCTCAAACCCCGGCCCGGCCATGTGTCAAAGTATCCTTGGGCAAGATACTGAACCTCCAACTTTTTCCCGGGCGCCACCAAAAATGGCTGCCCTCTGCTTCCTCAGGGATGGGTCAAATACAGAGAACAAATTCCACTACGTCGTACTGAGGTATAAACGCAAGTGGCCACAAATTCCCCCTTTCCTAAACCCAACCAAGATGTCTGCCACAGCTAACTGACCTTAGAGAACACAAGAATAACCATAACTCAGTCAATTTTACAGATATTGAGCTCAAAGTTGATGTTAGCTAAAAGTCGCACTACTCTAATTGTTGCATGGCATCGCACATACAGTAGCCTGCTTGTGAATGTTCCTCAGTCATTCAAGTATGGGATACAGTTTGTGCCAAAAGGATCAACTAAAAAACACAGTTACACACAGATTATATCAAAATAAAGCAACTAAAAAAGAACATTTCAGAAGCAAAAGTGACATTCAAAAGCAAGAAAATAACTCTAAAACAAAATAAACTATTTCATAATTAAATATTTATGTTTCTAAACCAACAGCTTATTTTTATTTCTTAACTATTCATATTTGATTTCTTTGACACACCTTTTTGGTTCTCACTTAGTCCTACTTCATTTAGGCTTTTATTCTGAAGGGCACATTTTGATTGTGCTGTGCCCCAGTTTTGTTTCTGCTCTAAGTTTTTGCTTTTGAAGTAAAGTCTTGTGGGAGGGGCTTTCCAGTGCTTCAGTCTTACTGGTTATGAGGGTTTGGAGTAGATGTCTCCAGACCTATAGCAGACAGCTAGAGCCACCTACTCCAAGCCCTCATAACCAATCAGATTGAAGTACTGGAAAGCCCCTCCTATACTGAGACTTTCTTTTAAAAGCAAAAACTGGGAGCAAAGCAAAATGAAGGTGCAGCAAAAACAAAGAGCTGTCATCAGAACCAAAACATGCCCTTCAGAATAAAAGCCTAAATGTTCAAATGAAGTAGAATTAAGAGAGAAACAAAAATGTGTGTCAAAAAAATAAAATATGATTTGTTAAGAAGTAAAAATAAGAATTTGGTTTAGGAAAAAATAATATTTACTTATGAAATTGTTTTTTTTTTTTTTTTGGTTTTTTTTTTTTGCTTTTGCTTTTCACATTTTTGCTTCTGAAATGTTCTTTTTTGTTGCTTTATTTATTTATATTTTGTGTGTGACTGTATTTTTTGGTTGATCCTTTTGGCACAAATCTTATCCCATATTCAAGGGATGGTGATTCAATTTAAACAGAAAAATCTGCATTTTCTAGGATAATAGACTTGTATCTGTGGCACGAAAGCCAGTCTGCAAGGAATGCTAGGCCTTTATTTCCTACGTGTATTTCCTGCTATATAATCAAATCTAATAGTTAAATGATTACTGGTCTGGAAATAAACGCAGCTGATAAAAGAAAGGTGTGACTCGTCCCAACAGGTGCTCCTTCAGAAAACGGTAAAACACCCAGCGGCGGGACTAAATAACCCAAAAGGCTTGCGTTTTTCCAATCACAACAGAGGTGTCATTTACGTTGCTGTCACCAGGCGTGACCTGGACCCAGACTGAGCCCTGAGGAGACACGCTATTGATCTGCACAGCCAAGAAAGCCAGCTGCCATTAAAGCCATGACAGTGGAACTGTACGGCATCGATCGAGTGAGCCGGGGCCACACCATATTATTTATAGAAGAGAGCTTCATCCTCCACTCTCTTATGTCTGATAATTGATGGCAAGTGGGGCCTTGCTTCCTACCCTGACCCTGACAAACTGAAAGTCAGATGGATTACATCTAACACAATTATGATTGATATTATCAGATTACGCCATGCACGACAAGGCATGCTGGGAGCAGAGCCGAGGAATTCACTCCTCCAGGACGTCTGGCTTAATTCCTCCGCTGGGAAAATGGCGACTGTGTGGTGAAGGGCTGAAGGTGCGTGTGGTTATGTGAGTGATCAAAGCTTTAAAACATTTTAAAATGCGGTCCGGTTAGCCAGGAGATGATGCAGAAGCAGCATCTTGTGGCTGGTTTTCCACCCAGTGAGAAAGCAGAGAGTATAATTCCACCTCTCCTTCTGAAGGCGTGATAACATCCTCACAGCTGACTTTGTTTGACTCAAGTACATTAATAGGTTTGCTGAAATTAAAGTCGGTGCATTCCCTCATTGATTTATTTCCACCACATTTATATGAGTCTCCAAGCGTAGTGATCAGATTGAGCACCTCACATTTTCCTCCGCCTCAACACGAAGAAATAAAATCAACTCTGTCATGAGATATACATTTAAATAATTAGGTCTAAATCTCTTTAATATTCCTGAACTTTAACAGAATAAACCAATAAAAGAACAGGGTGTAAAAAATCATTTAAATGTGGATTCAGAGGAAGTTTCTCTACACATAATCTGAACTTAATTTTAGATTTTGATTCTCACAGTGAGTTTGCGTCCATGTTTGAGCCAACTTGACTCAAATACCTCAGTTCTAGGCGAGGAAGGCCACAGCAGCACAGACCCTTCCTGTCCCATCAATGACCAGCATACCGCTCCCAATCCATTTCTTTATACGCTATTATTATGAGGTTTACTCGCATTTTTCCGCCCTCCTAATCCAATTACTGTGAGAGACTATAATGCGATTTAGACAATGTTTATTATTCAATTACAGGACATATCTTCCCCGCTCAAACATGCGACGCTTGCCCTTAAAGCCCTTTTTAATGGCTCAGAAGTTTCTGCATTCTGCAGAGATCATCCTGATGGGGAATTAAATTAACATGACAGAAGGGGTGGTTCACCGTGAGGCTTAAACTGTAACGACAAGCCCGTTAAAATTCATTTTCCACTCTGATTAGATTTAGCGTATTCATCACTGCTTCACAGATATGTCTATTCTTCATTCATATTTGGGAGGAAAAACCAAACAAAACACAAATCTCACAAATTGGTTCCTGTCTCTGCTCGTTAGAATGATGGAGATTTATGGCTCGGCGGCGGGCCGAGGTCTCAGCTGGTCCAACACTCGCCTCGTAGACGCTACACAAAAAACTCAACTAATGTACCAAATTAGATTAAATGTTCATCAATCTGCTGTTACATTTTTATGTTTAGTTCATTTGAAAAACTAACATTCTTATTAGATAATAGGTGGATGTGTTGCACACAAACGTGAACTAGATTTCTGCTGTTTTAGGTGAAACTAGAAAATGTTCAAAGATATTTTGAAGGGGCAAATAAAACTACATCAACTTTGTACTGATCGAAGTTCAGACAAAATGAAGATGCTTCGATATATAACATTTTATAAGAAGTGCAAAGATTAGAAAACGTGTTAAAGCTGCACCCAGTGGCTGATTAGGGTCACCATGGTAACCTATTAGAGGCCCTGATGGCTACATGTGTGAATTTATATGTTTCTACAGCGTTTTATTAGCCTGGCAAGCCAGACTACAAATGTGGATATATAACCACAACCCATTGAAACGACTCATTCATAGGGGCGGGATCAACGGTTGTCAATCAAACTGTCTTTTCATGTTATTATAGCGCTAAGACCAATCAGAGCCGATTAGCAACAACCTGAACCAGCTGGTTAGTTAAACTTTTACCGTATCCTGTCTGCAAAGCAGCCAATACATCCTCTTTCAAAATAAAAGACTTAAATGTCTCTATCTGTTCACGTCTTAGAGAAAAACCCAAATCTAAATCATCCAAAGTCGATGACTAAGCCGTTTCAAATGAACGCGGTTCCTGAGCTGCCGCCATGTTGTTTAATTTTAAAGTTGCTGCTCTGCCGTCATCGGTTAATCCCGCCCAATTAACCGTTAGAACGTTGTGATTGGCCCAGTACCAGACTGATCGGCCCAATCAGAGGGCCGCAGAGCGTGGCTAGACCAAAGTCTGCAGAGCAGAACTGACGGTCTAGTTCACTAGTCTAGTGATTTATGTGAGAGAACTGACGAGTTAAAATGAGCCTTCACTCCCAGTTTTGAAGATAATTTTTTGAGCTAAAACTCAACTGAAGTCAGTGGAAGCTCGAGTGAGCACTCTCTGCACATGTACAATAATACATAATAATTGTGTAACTTGTATTTGTACTAAACTATTTGTGGGAGTACGAAGGGCTTGTTTGCAAAAGAACTGACACTTTTTGTCAGTAAAACATTTTAATATTAACAATATTTCTGCCCAAGACTTTAGTTCCTTACACAAGTCAATGTCCCACTATATCTCATAATTTACAATGTAGATCCCCTGATGGTACCCCAAATCTTGCCCAAATATTGTATCTGGTACCCCCAAATCTCTGTTTTGTTTTTTATTTTCAATGTTTTCTCTGTTTTGTTTTGTTTTTTTTTTTGTTTTATTGTCAAGCGCTTTGTGATGTATATCTGTGAAAGGCGCTATATAAATAAACTTTACTTACTTACTAACATTTCATGTAAAATTCTTTAGAATCATAAAATTTATACTGTGATTTGTGCAAAATCCATAACATATATAAAAATACCAGTCCAGTCAGGGCTGGGCGATATGGCCAAAATTTCATATCCCAATAACGATAAACATACGAAAAACAGAACACCTTCTTATGAATCTCCACCTCACTGTGACCTGACATGAATCATATAAATCAGGTAACACGATTTTAGTAGGGATGTACTGATACTGGTATCGGTACATCCCGGTATCGATACTGGTATCGGTTAAAGTTACCCGATACCAGGAACCGATACCAGTGGCTTCACTGTCTGTGACTTGTGATTTCTGTTTAGTTTCCTATATTGAACACTAGGGAGTGTTAATGAGCTAAAGAGGAACAGCGTGGGTTGAGAGCTGGAGATGGTGCCAAATAGTTCATTTTATTTGGTTAAAATGTGGAAAACTGCAATAATTTCACTGTGAAATCACAGAAAATTTTTATTTTTCACCTTATATTTTACTTTTGTGATCATTTTTATTAATATATATTTTTTTTTTAATCTAACTCAGTTATTTGTTGTAAAAAGCAGAGAAGAAAAAATAAAACCTGTATTCCAATTTGTTGCATTTTTTGTGTGGTGGAAGTATCGGTACTCAGTATCGGCGAGTTCTCAGATTTAAGTATCGATATCGGATCAGTTTTGAAAAAAGCTGTGTCGGTACATCCCTAGATTTTAGTAATGTGTTTTCAGCTGGACATTTCATATTTTGGTTCGAGTGTAACTCATAAAACTCAGGTTTCTCCAGCATGTAGATCGAACCCATATCTTTACAGATGTGTTTGCTAACAGCGGCAGTAATCTGCTTCCATCTGCAGGAGCTAGGAGCTACATGATGTGTGGCGAGTAAAAAGCCTGATACAGCGTCTGGAGTCTATTATGAGCGCTTACGCCAACACTCAACGCTGCTTATGCTCGTTGACTGTCTCAGTATTCTTTGTCGTGGTTGTTGCACAGGTGATAAAATTAATTAGTGATGTTGGGAGTCCGTTGGACCGGGAGCATCTGCTACCGTCTTCCTCCATGTTTGTTTATGTTTTGCAGCGTGCATATGGGCACGCTGCAAAGCAAATAGCAAATAGGCGGATTGGGGCAGCGTCTGCAGTGATGCGGACGCTGAACCGGTCTGTTGTGGTGAAGAAGGAGCTGAGCCGGAAAGCAAGGCTCTCGATTTACCGGTCGATCTACCTCCCAATCCTCACCTATGGTCATGAGCTTTGGGTAATGACTGAAAGAACGAGATCGCGGATACAAGCGGCCGAAATGAGTTTCCTCCGCAGGGTGGCCGGGCTCAGCCTTAGGGATAGGGTGAGGAGCTCGGACATTCAGGAGAGACTCGGAGTAGAACCGCTGCTCCTCCATGTCGAAAGGAGTCAGTTGAGGTGGTTTGGGCATCTTGTTAGGATGCCCCCTGGACGCCTCCCCAGGGAGGTGTTTCAGGCATGTCCTGCCGGCAGGAGGCCCCCGGGTCGACCCAGGACACGCTGGAGAAAATATATCTCTGGTTTGGCCCTGGAGCGCCTTGGGATCCTGCCGGAGGAGCTGGTAGAAGTGGCTGGGGAGAAGACTGTCTGGAACTCCCTAATTGGGATGCTGCCCCCGCGACCCGGACCCGGATAAGCGGAAGAAGACAAGACGAGATGAGAATTAAGGTGTTAAATGAACAGATCTCACCCTACAGGTGGTACGATGTAGAGCAGTATGTGCAGTGTGTATCAAACTGAGTGTTCTGCAAACATCTCAGCTCCCTGAAAAAAAGAGTGAAAGAGGCGATTTTCTCTCCTGCAGGTCTGGCCTCAGCCAAGTGCGTTTTAACACCAGAGTCCTGGCCAGGGCTGTGCCAAGGAGCACGCTCTAATGAGCTGTTAAGGAGTTTGGGAAAAAATAATAATAACCCTCCTAAAAAAAATCTGGATTAGAGGGCCGAGTGTCAGCCAAACACCAAAACGCCACATTGGTGTTTGTTACACTCTTGTTAATCATCCTAATTTCATTTCTTCTCCTTATTTGTGAAATTTAATTTCAATTTTTTTCTACTTCAGCAAAGATGGGAGGTCCCATATGTATGGTCGGCATATGGCACATATTAGATTACACATATATTGTGTTTTGTTTCGCCCATATCGTCTTTCTCACGCAGCAGCTTCATGCAGCATATGCTCTTCCTCATTACTCATATCGCACAAGCTATTGAAGTATATCTGGTGTCTAATACCAGCAGCAGACTTTCTATCTCCTAAAAAGAAACGCTCACTTGTATTAACTATCTACAAGTTAACCAGTGAGCTTCAGAGGTAGAGTTAAGAAAAGCAGAAAGAGCAGTTTAGTCAGACTGATCTTCTGTCATATAAACTAGAGCTCCTAAGGTTGTTCTGCTGTTTTTGATTATTATTTTATTCCTTCTCCAAGTGTTGACATTTTAAAAGTTTATTTTTATTCTGAAGTGGCACTGATATAAAGAAAACCACTGCATGTACTTGAATGTAGTAGGTGTACCCCAGGGTCTCATCACCTTTGCAGATGATGTGGTTCTCTTCAAGCCATGACCTTCAGCATGCACCGGGGCGGTTCTTAACCAGAAAAAGATCAGATGCTCCCACTGGGCTGGGAGTGAGGCTCTACTTAAAGCAGATGAGTCCAAGTGTTTTGGTGTCTTGTTCACGAGTGTCGAAAAGGTGGAACCAGAAATAAAACAGCAGATCGATGCTTCATCCTCAGTGACGAGGGCCTTGCTTCGGTCTGTCGTAGTGAAGAAGGAGCTGAGGCAAAAGGCAACGCCCTCAATTTGCTGACTCACCTACACTACAGCCCTCACCTATGAGATTTGGACCAACGAGACCCTGGAAACCTTGAAATGAGCTGCAGAAATAAGGTGAGGAACTCCAACATCCGGGCTAAAGTTCAGAGTAGAAATGCTGCTCCTCCTCAAAGAAGGGACTCAGTGAGGTGGTTCAGGCATCTGACTAAAGGCCTACTCATCCTCCACGAGAAGAAAGACATTTGGTCTCGCTGGGGCTCTGCGAGAACAAGAAAAAAGTTTGTTTCGGCAGGGAGCATTCATACTCCACGAGAACTCAGCTGTCAAACTATTTCAGCAACAGGTGTAACTGATAACGGTGTGCATATCAGGTGTGTGTGTGGAGGGGGGGGGTGTGTGTGTGCAGTTTAAAACGATCCGTCCTCGCTACGTGAGGAGCGGAGGCATACGGGTCTCCGGCACAAACCCTCGCAGTCCGCGCTGGTCCTCCTAGCTCGGGTCGATCCAGACTGTGACCCTTCAGGCTCGTCCGCACAAAGCAGCACAGCAGGCGCCGGAGAAAAACGTCAACCGCTAACCGCACTAACCACGCTCATCCTCCCTTTCTGACCAATCACAGTGGTTGTTCTCGGACATCCTGCCGAACAAAGTTCGGCTAGGCTGATGTGCACAAGAACAAGCCGTTAGCGCTGCCGAACTGGGTCTGCGAGAACAAAATGACGTCATTTTCTTCTCGCAGACCCCCAGAGAGAAGAAAGTTCTTTCTTCTCGTGGCGGATGAATAGGCCTTAAGCTTCCTACCGGTCACCTCCCTCTGGAGGTTTTCTGGTAATGTCCCACTGGGAGGAATGTCCCACTGGGAGGGGACCCTGGTGCAGATCCAAAATGCCATACAGGGATTATATATCTGAAGCTGGGGAGAGGGATGTCTGGGTTTCCCTTCTGGACTTATTAATGAAAATAATAGGTGTGAATATAAAAAAAAAAAAAGATCATAAATTATCCACAAATTCAACTATCTGCTGTTTGTGTTTCATCTAAATTAAAGTCAAAACGAGGTGTAAACGATGCTCAGCAGCTTCTTCCTGACACATCAGTTCACACGGGTTAATAAGACCTATTTTTAATGTTACGATTGTACATTGACAAACGGACTGCATTTACTTTGTTCCGCCTGGCTTATTATCAGTAACTTGTAATATAAATATGCAAATCTGCTGCCTGAACTTTACAATCCTCCGCTGAGGCCATTCATCTCTTTTATAGTGTTAATTTACACGTGGAGAGCTCCCATGTATCAAGTCCTGTCATTTTGAAAGCAAATATTAATCAATTTTGTACTGTGGAGAGCGGTGTGCGGCGCACGCTGCGCCTCTGGACGGAAGCAGGAAAACTTGTTATCCAGTCAAACTTCTGATAACTGAGAACGGCATCACCTTTATCATAATAAATGCACACATGCTCTGCTCTAGTTTTTAAATCACCTTGTTTACAGAGATGTTTTATTACTGATTTGTTTTATCCCACCTGCATTCACCAGCTGTCCAGTCTTATTTATTTATTCATTTGATTGGCTGCAGACATCTTCCTGATGTTACTGGAGAACCAGCTGCTATGTTGGCTAACTGGCAGTGGATTGTGGGTTAACCGAGTCATCATATTGTCTAACTAAGAGTCACATTGTTGTTATTTTATAATAATAAGTGAGTCACTAATCAGCCTTTATGTATGGGCCAGGCGTCGTCTGAGTCACTAAACCCGTCTGTTACTGTTAAAAGGACTGATCTCATTAACCTCTAATATTAGGTTTCATTATGATATCACACAAAAACTATGATAGGATTTAGGTTGGTCTCAGGAAAGTGTTTAGTACAGAATACAGAATCTCCAGGAAAAATAAGTTAGCAAGTAAGTAAAATGTTATTTATAGAGCCCCTCTCAAGATAAAAATCACTTAGAACATACAGTAGTTAAAAAATAAACAGATTTGAGTAAATGAGTAAGGAACGAGTAAACAGACAAGTTTTAAACTTCTTCTTAAATGAGTCCACAGACCTCAGTGAGAGTGGAAGAGAGTTCCAGAGTCTTGGAGCTACAGATGAAAAGACTCTTTGGTTCTCAGTCTGGTTTTGGGGACTGAAAGCAGACCTTGGTCAGAGGACCTGAGGGACCTGGAGGGAGTGTAGGGTTTTAGAAATGCACCAATGTAGGCAGGAGTCTGTCCATGCAGGACTCTCTAAGTCAGAACAAGGATCTTGTAGTGAATTCTAGACTCAACCGGAAGCCAATGCAGCTTCATCAACAGAGGAGAGACAAGAGTATCCGTCTGATTTAGTCAGAAGTCTGGCAGCAGCATTCTGTACAGTCTGTAGCCGGTTTAGTAAGTAAGAAAGTAAAGTTTATTTCTATAGCGCCTTTCACAGATATGGTAAATATCATCCACTTGTCTGTTTGAACCTTTTCCTTGAGAGCAGGCACGCTGTTCAGTTGGAGGTGGATATATGAAAGCTTATGAAGTAAATCACTGAACTGTATGTGCATTATGGCAAAGCTCTGCAAATCAAAGGAGCAGCTGCACAGCATGCGCTGGCGTTGAACGCCGAGGATTTCTGTTTGGGTGTAAATGCAGCGTGCAGAGCGCCTTTGTGCCACTGAGGACTTGACAAGTCATCATACTGAGTTATACCACATAAGGCTCCTCTCATGGTTTTTGCAAGCAGTGCGACACAAACCTCACCGAGCAATTTGACAGGCGGCAACCACCGTCCTGACAAAGCCAAGGTGGCGACTAAGTAAAAACAGAGCATACAGCAAATACAGCAGCCTGCCCCCCATTTCCCTAAGGGCTGCCTCCTACTCAATAGCGTCAGACACGGCAGACAAACGATGATAAAGTGATCCTCTCATGACTTTGACAGGAACGAGAGACAGCAGCAAGGCCGGCCCACGCAATAACGCCAGTCAACCGGGCTCAAAGAGGAGCAATGAGACACTTTTCATCTGCAATAGAGCAGTTAAGGTGAACACCAACACTCACAATCACCTCCATAATGACTGAGCAGCTGATAAAGAAACGCATGGGAATGCTGCTAGATCAGGGAGGGGATTTAAAAATGACTACTAGTTACTAGTGTTTGACTAAGATCAGAGATTTAAACAAAGTCACTGGGATGTTGTGTCATTCATAGCAGAAATAACACACACACACACACACACATACATACACTAGGGCTGGGCGGTATGGCAAAAAAAAAATTTATCACGGTTTTTCTTTAAATTATATCAGTTTTACGGTATTTGACGGTATTTTTTTACACGGCCGTTACTACCCATATTATGAAATAATTACTGCACTAGATCAGCTTTTAATAGTCCATTTTACTTTCATGTGCAGAATATCATAGTTTTTTCATGTCCAGTCACAGGCAGGTAAATGCATAACCCCTTCAAAGGATGTTTGTCAAAAGAGAGAAGTAATGAAGATATAAATAACCTACCGTGGAACGTTTTTGCGTTGTTTTCTCGACCCACCGCTGGCTTTTTCCATCAGCGGTCCCTTTAGCGAACACGTCTTTAATGGACGTCTCAAGCCTGATTTATACTTCTCCGTCTGCGTCGTTACGGAGACACGCAACGCCATTATGCGTCGACGCAAGCTCTCTACGACATGCTCGCAGAGGCTGACGGAGACAGGCCCAAAATTCTAACTATGCGTCGAAAGCGACGGACAACGCATGCCTGTGATTGGTCGGCTCAACACCCCGTGATCATTTCCGGCTTCATGCCGCTATCAACAGAGTAGTAATAGTTGAATCTCACGGAAGCAGATATGGATCAGCTCGAGAACCGTCTGGCAGACGAAGTACGAACATTTATATCATCCATCAGTGTCCCTAAAGGGTTAAACAAGAGCTACATTTTCGCTCGTCGTCTGCCTCGTCCTCACTGAACGGACGGACAGACATTCAACAGACGCCGCTGTCTCCTCACTCCTGTTTAATTCTTTTTAACAACATTGTTTGTTCTTCGAGATCAATCTGTTCAAACTCAATCAAAATTCGCTCTCTGTCGGCCATTACTGAGCTGAAATAAACAAACTTTGGTCGACCGGAGGCATTACTGCAGAAAAGTTATGCGCCCTCTGCTGTCCTGGTGGAGAATTGCTTCACAACACTGACGGAGAAGTAAAAATCAAAAACGTCTCCGTCAATACGTGTGCGTCTGAGCGCAAACGTGCTGTCGGAGAAGTATAAATCAGGCTTAACTGACTGCTGCTAGCTGTTTTAGCTGCGGAGGTGAAGCTGCTAGTTAGCCCCGCCGGCTAGCTCCGCCTACTAGCGGCTAACAGCGTTGCTCAGTCACGTTCGACGTTTTAAACCTGAAAACCCCCGAAACAACAACAGACGTGCGCGTGCCTCCGCTTTTTGGAATAAGTTCCTCTGGGTTCGTAATCTGTAGGATACGCTCCTCTCATTGCTAACATTCATATTCATAAGTGTAAATCTGTTAATAAGTCACATTTTGTCTTCATTTTCTTAAGGATGTGGAAAATAAAAAAGAACAACCTCCGGTAAGACGGTCACGTGACTTCCGTCACAAAGGACTTCCTGTGCAAAGGTGACTGTCGCCATCTTGCTACAGCTGGGTGCCTCTCCAGCAGCCTGACTCCATGTAGGCGCTCTGACTTCTTCTTTTCTTTTTTTTTTTTCTTTTTTTTTGGTCTTTATCCGTATAATATAATTTTTTACTTATTGACTGTTTGTATTGCTTATAATTTATTGTTTGATGTTTAAGTTTCTACTTGACTGTTGTTGGATTTTGACTTTAGCTGACTGGACTCAAGTTCTGAAAAGTATTGTTGAAGAATGTGAACTTTTAATTACTCTTTTTGATGTTTTTTACAGTCATTTCATCTGTACAATATGCTGAAGTCAATAAAGTTGTAAAAAAAAAAAAACACGCTCCTGACTGCTTGACTTATTCAACAAATAACATTCAGTCAAAATAGCTCCAAGGTCATGTGACTAAGAGACTCCAAAATGAGTTGTGTTCCTAAACAGGACTAATGAGACCCAGCAGGTTTTAACATATTTCATAAAATGATCTATTTTTTATTAATATTTTTATGGAAAATTTTAGAATTTTCTTCAATAGCTTCCAGGTCATGTGACCAAGAAAATTCCTAATCGTGTTCTTTAACTGGACTAATGAAACACAGCAGTTTTTAACATAGTTCATATTGTTTTTATTAATATTTTTATGGAAAACTCTGGACTTACTGGACATAAGATGTTTGTTATTTCAAAAGATCTGAACTATTCCTTTAAGATGACATCTATATTTACACCGTTACAAAAAGCTTTTTAGTGTGAAAAACTTCTATAAAACAATTTAGGAAGCTGAGATATTTTTCTGAGCTTGAGCTGCTTCTGGTTTAGAGGCTAAAACTGTTTGATCAAACAATAGCAGTAAAGATGGTTTAAAGTGATAATATGCAGTTTTGCTTGTTTTGGGCTCCCTCTGGTGTCCGTTTTAAATCACTGCATTACACAAGTTAGCATATCGTTTCATCTTCTAAACGCCTAAATCTACCTGTTGAAATGTCTCCTCAGCCTTCATAGCTTTCTACAGGAGCGGTTATTTACTCCTTCAAAGAAATCAGCTGTGTTCAAGCAGGGAGAGATGGAAAAAAATCAGGAATCATGAGCTAAAAACACTCCGGAGCTAGCATAACAGCTAGCCACTTTGGGTTAGCCTAACCCTCGTGAGACACGTGACTTCCTGGGTACCGGGACGGCGAAGGAGATCTTGCAATCGTGGTATTCCGGATCTAATCACCAGATGGGGCTAAGTGACTTTTCATTAACTCTGTAAAGAGTCAGATTAGCACAGACTGGCTCAAGGAGAAGATTTAAAAATATGAAAAAGTTGCATATTATCACTTTAAAATGTCAAATTTCTTTATAAATGTTCGTCTCTATGAGTCAAATTCCGTCACAGGTGAGTCATCTTTCACTTCCAGCCTAAAAAACGATGAGCACAAATCTAAAGATGACCTGATTGGTTGCTGCGAGTCCAAAAACACCCAACAGTTTCTTTTTCTCACTGAAAGTGACTCAATTCTCTTTTTTCAGTTTCTCCTTTGGTCTAACAGGTGATTTTAAAGTACCTGGTCGATTTGAAGAAGCAACAGGGCCACCGGGAGAGGCAGGAGGTTAAGAACGTAATATCAAAGAGACAACGCAATTGTCTCCAGCGCACAATGGTCTCCAGGCGCAGACAGCCTCCAGACGTCTCAACACAAGCAATCCATTCCTCTGTTAATTATAGTCATATCGCCGTATTGAAGTTCAGTGTTCCTTAACATATTCTTTGCTTTGAATCCCTTTTGTCTCAGGTAATGGAATGTCAGCTCGCTGTGATTCCCGCGTGTTGCAGAGTGTTGATCAAAGTGACCTCTGCACCTCTCTGCTCTTGCAAATCAATACACACACTCGGCGGGAGCTGACAGAGGCAGGCGCAACATATAATAAATGACAATTCACCGCCACCGCCGCGGCGGGAGCATATCTGACAACCGCTGCTCATAGCAGTCATTTTCATGTGATGCCGAGCTGTTATGTTCAAAGTGGGATTCATTTGCCGGGACTGTCTCACACAGATGCTGATATTACAAGGCCGACTGTGTAAGCCCCCCCCCCCCGTCGCCGAAGCTGTCCCAGACAAGTGCTGACAGAGGCAGCCGTATTACAGTTGTAGCTTTTTATTGTTGTTGTCTTTCAAAAGGGACCTCATATTGAAAGCAATTTTCCTCTTAAGGGAGCAAATTGTTCACAGAAAATTGTAACTGCCATCGCTTGGAGATGATTGGATGCATCTTTTGCTTGTTGGCAGCAAAGAATGGAAGGATTTCATATGCAGGAGGAGAGAGGAAGTCAAGAGAAGAAGGGGGGGAAAAAAAGGAGCAGCGCATATTAAAGGATGTGTTGTGAAAAATGAGTGTGAATTTTCACACGCTCCGGATGATGGAAACGGCTGCTGTTTTTGCCAGGTGGTGTGGGAAAGAAAACATCGGATGTGCGTGTTTTTGTGTCGTTGCGTTTGAAGTTGGAGGTTTTATTATAATCTGAGAAAGTCAAAATGGTCATTTCCTGATGGGTTTGGTGGCTTCGTGAGGATGGAGGTGGTTTCTGCTCCAGCTTTACAGAAACACTTTAAAATGACATCATTTTGTTGATCAAACATGTTTGTTTGTCATCAATATGTTTCAGTTAATCCATCATCCACCATCTTTAACAAGTGAATGGTAAAGGAAAGATCTAAAATCTTCTAAATAACTTGATAATATATGAAACTAATAGTCTCTCTCTCTGGGCTCCAGCTGGTGGCAACAAACTACGATGGGAATTTGTGAGAAAGTTTCCAAAAAGTCTCAAAAGTGTTGTTCTTGTGTGGGAGCCGCAGGGTCACTCTCTCGTGTCCCTAAAGCCATGTTTCCATGGCAGGGGTCAGTTCGGTTTGGTGCGGGTCGGATCGCTATTTTGTCTGTTTCCATTGTAAAACCGGTCCATACAACCGATCCGTACCGGACCATGAATGGTCCTCTTGAGCTGGGGGTCCATAGAGCGGGTACGGTTAGGGCGGAGCTGTGGCGTTAAAACACAGACCACTGATCGCTGCTTGTGACGAGCAAAACAAACCCTGGAGTGCCGTTATTTTATTTAGGGATGCACCGATACGATACTGGTATCGGCCCGATACCAGTATCGTATTGGTAACGGTTACAGTTACTCGATACCGGTATCGGTTAAAGTTATCCGATACCAGGAGCCGATACCAGTGGCTTCACTGTCTGTGACTTGTGATTTCTGTTGTAGTTTCCTATATTGAACACTAGGGGGAGCTATTGAGCTAAAGAGGAACAGTGTGGGTTGAGAGCTGGAGATGGTGCCAAATAGTTCATTTTATTTGGTTAAAATGTGGAAAACTGCAATAATTTCACTGTGAAATCACAGAAAATGGTTATTTTTCACCTTATATTTTAGTTTTGTGATCATTTTTTAATATATTTAATTTTTTTTATCTAACTCAGTCATTTGTTGTAAAAAGCAGAGAAGAATAAATAAAACCTGTATTCCAATTTGTTGCATTTTTTTTTTGTGTGGTAGAAGTATCGGTACTCGGTATTGGCGAGTTCTCAGATTTAAGTATCGATATCGGATCGGTTTTGAAAAAAGTGGTATCAGAACATCCCTATTTTTATGTTTTTAACCTTCAAACTACATACGTAGCAAAAATAAATTTAATTTTTTGACATTTTTTTAATCCCTACATTGCAAAATTTTTTCCTGACTTAACTTCATCCTGTGGTCTAATTAAACACAAAAAATATTAATTTTCAATATGTTTCATGAAAACTTGATTATTTATGGTTTCCTTATTGCAGTCTAAAGATTAGCAGCAACATTCGTTTATTTCCAATAAAGATCTTAATGAAATATTCACGTTACATTATTTGACATATTAACAAGTCATAATAGTGCATTTGTATTGTAAATGTTTGAAAATCTTTTAAAACGGCCCCCTATTGAAAAAAACTGTTTTCTCAATTTGCCATATATGGTAAAAATGACATCATCAGGAATAAAGTCCCTCAGAGCTCAAACTGAGGATGGAGGTTTTATACTTTTCATTTCAGAAGGATCAATAATTGTAATTTGGTTGGGTTTCTGAGAACAATTTGTGCTTAGAAAAACATTTAAATACAATTGCTCAGTTATACACAACCTTACATAAATGATCAACAATATGCATGAAAAAACAAATAAATTATACTAAAACTAAAATGCAAAAACACAAAAGATGTGTTGCAGAGCATCAAAGAGTCAAGTCTCCGTCCACGACTTCTCCTACATAATAAAGGTCAAAGTTTTTAAGTGTCTCAGGCGAGGCCAGATGTAGGCATGGGCAGGGGGGGCATTGCCCCCCCAAATTCCATGACTGCCCCCCAAACGCGATTGCATGCAGAAATAACAAATTTCAAAAATATTTCAGTGAAAAATGGTCAGAGTGAGCGCTCTCTTCCGTTTGTCTTCATTCAAAGTAGCTACTGATAAATGACACAGAAAGAAAGAAAAACAAAAAAACACAAAAACACAAAAACAAACAAAAAACAAAACAAAAACCACAAAAAAGAACAAACCAAAAACAAAAAAGAACCCAAAAATCCACAAAAAATAACAAAAAACAAAAAACACAAAAAAGAACAAAAACCATTAAAAAGAACACAAAAAAACCCACAAAAAAGAACAAAAAACAAAAAAGAACAAACAAAAACCACAAAAAAGAACAAAACAGAACACAAAAAAACACAAAAAAGAACACAAAAAAACACAAAAAAGAACAAAACAGAACACAAAAAACACAAAAAAGAACAAAACAGAACACAAAAAAACACAAAAAAGAACAAAACAGAACACAAAAAACACAAAAAAGAACACAAAAAACACAAAAAGAACAAAACAGAACACAAAAAACACAAAAAAGAACACAATAAAACACAAAAAAGAACACAAAAAAGAACAAAACAGAACACAAAAAACCACAAAAAAGAACACAAAAAAAACACAAAAAGAACAAAAACCAAAAAAGAACACAAAAAACACAAAAAAACACAAAAAGAACAAAAAACAAAAAAGAACAAACAAAAACCACAAAAAACAACAAAACAGAACACAAAAAAACACAAAAAAGAACACAAAAAAGAACAAAACAGAACACAAAAAAACACAAAAAAAGAACAAAACAGAACACAAAAAAAACACAAAAAAGAACACAAAAAACACAAAAAGAACACAAAAAACACAAAAAAGAACAAAACAGAACACAAAAAAACACAAAAAAGAACAAAACAGAACACAAAAAAACACAAAAAAGAACACAAATAACACAAAAAAACCCACAAAAAGAACAAAAAACAAAAAAGAACACAAAAAACACAAAAAAGAACAAAAAAGAACAAACAAAAACCACAAAAAAGAACAAAACAGAACACAAAAAACACAAAAAGAACAAAAAAACACAAAAAAGAACAAAAAACACAAAAACCAAAAACCTAACCAGATGAGGTCAGCCTCAACAGGGCATCACCAGTGTCCTACTTGTTCCGTCCCAAGCCCGGGTAAATGCAGAGGGTAGGGATCAAATATGAACATAAATCTATGGATAGAGGAACTGATATGATGATGTCATAGTTTTTGATGCATTTAAGGGATTGGGGGGATGTGATGACCAAAACATTCTTAGCATGTCCAGACTGGCCCCCCTGATATTCTACCTGCCCCCCTTAGTGGGGCTGGCTAGATCCGGCCCTGCTCTCAGGATTAAAATACAACATAAAGAACTCTGACTGTAGTCGGTGCAGCTCCTTCTCCTCTGGCCTGCATCGACACCAACAGGTCCCTGCAGCTGCTGCTAATTACCCACAGTTCTGACATTTCTCCAGCTATAGACTAAATGAATTATGGCAGACTTGATCCAAACTCCATGTGCACACGTCCTTCCCACACCTCCCAATAAAGCCCGTTTGTTTAGCCTCATCCATTAGGTGTTATTGTTTTGTCTAAACATGACATTGATTCAATTTACCACCAATCAATTTCAAATGCTTCTGACATTCAGATATGACCTTAAAGCCTGGCAGACCAAGAACTATGATTAGGATTAAACTTTTGTTAATGAGGTGATTTCTCTTCACGCTGGGCTGCGTGACACCAGCAACGGGAGCGCTCAGTAAAAATTAGATCAATTATTGGGAATGAAACCGCTTTAACTTGATTACCCTGCTCTTGCTAATTTGTGTAATTAATAACCTTCTCTCAGCTGCAGAGAGCAGTTTATTAATAACAATCTATATCTGTGCTTCCTAATGAAAAGGGGGAGGTCATCCGTACTGCAGGTAATGGTGCCCAACATACATGTTAATTACTGCAGTTATTAATTGTTACAGTTGGGCCTGAATGCGAGGCGCTGTCAGCCTCTTTGTCCTGTTATGTATGGCAATCAGAGGATTGAAAATGGCAAATCTAATTAGCCATTCAGCGAGGAGGCTGGGAATCCAAATGAGACGGTATCAGCCCTGACAGCTGGCAGCTGAGGCGCCGTTCACACTGGGCCTCCAACAAAACCAGCATTATCCAGTGCCCCGGGAACAACAGGAAAAGGCATGTATCGCAAACTAATAAATACATTCACAGCAGCGGCCTGCCATATCGCACAATGCTCTAATGAAATGCCTGCTTGAAGCCTTTGTTTGGGTACAAGGAGTGTTTATGCTTTTATCTGAGCAGGGAGCACCTCGTCCATCCAGCAGGCAGCACTGGGACTCTGTGCCAAGTGGGAGTCAAGGATTCAAACTAAATCACAGATTATATGGAGAACCATGTTTACTTCATTTGTTTTCAAATGTTTTTTTAGGTTTAAGATGAATAAAAAGCAGAATGTGGTAATTTTATGGATTAAAGAATAATGTAATATTAGATCAGTTGTTGCTTTTTGGAGGTGAGATGAAATCCTTTTTTTAAAAAAGTCCTGAACTCTTCAGACTGAAGCCAGTTTCACTGGCTGCAGCTGTTAGTGATGAATTACAAAGGAGGTGAACTATAAGCATCTTACCTGTTGCTCTTTGAATAAACTCAGCTAGGAGAAATAGAGAACAGCTCTAACTGGAACAGACTAGCAGCTAGTCGCAGCAGGACCAGCTCCAGGATGCAAATATCCTTTTCGTAGGTGAAGTGCGCAAGGTCCTGCCTTTCTTGCCTCTGATTGACTGCAATCACTCTCCTACGATTGGCTGTGGTGATTTCAGGCAAGCCAGGAACCGATACCAGGAACCGATACCAGTGGCTTCACGGTCTGTGACTTGTGATTTCTGTTGTAGTTTCCTATATTGAACACTAGGGGGAGCTATTGAGCTAAAGAGGAACAGTGTGGGTTGAGAGCTGGAGATGGTGCCAAATAGTTCATTTTATTTGGTTAAAATGTGGAAAACTGCAATAATTTCACTGTGAAATCACAGAAAATTGTTATTTTTCACCTTATATTTTAGTTTTGTGATCATTTTTATTAATATATTTTGTTTTTTTATCTAACTCAGTCATTTGTTGTAAAAAGCAGAGACGAAAAATAAAACCTGTATTCCAATTTGTTGCATTTTTTTTGTGTGTGGTAGAAGTATCGGTATTCGGTATCGGCGAGTACTCAGATTTAAGTATCGGATCGGATTTGAAAAAAGTGGTATCGGTACATCCCTAGTATTTATCATATAGCGCTCTTTGTTCAAAAATGAATACAAATGCCACAAAAAGCATTTATTTATTTTATTTTTTGGTGTGGAAGTTAAAAGGGTAACGAAATATGACCAACTTTACATTTTTGATGGATTTGTTGGGAAACCTTTTAAACTCACTTTTGATTATCTTTAAAAAAATAATAGATTTTTAGGTGACTTTTAGCTTTGGGTTTAAAGAGAATTAGAATCCCGCCATCAGCTGATCCAACCTCCGTTATTACAGATTTCACTTTTTACTCCTAGAACAAACACGATCGTCCACGTTTAGAGCCGACAGCCGCTTCTGTCATCACCCAGAATGCACCTGTAAATAATGCAGTGTTAAAGGTGGCAGCCAGGCGGGAGTTACAAGGAGAACAGGTGGAAGGATGCTCCTCCACCCAACAACCCCACCACAACACAACGCCATGCCAAGTCTCACTCTCCGCCTCACCGGCATCAACACCACAGGTGCTGAGCTGCACCGCTGCATGCCCGGGGGAGGGGGGGCAAGGTGGTGCGAAGGGGGGGCGGGGGCCTCCGCCGCTGCACTCAAAGCAGTGATGGGCAATAAAAACACTTCACACCTTAAGTGAAAGATACGACTTTAAATATTTTACACACATTCTGCATATGCAATTTATCCACACCTGGCTCTGAGGAGCAACAACATCTGGTAGCTGTTGCTTTAGAGGCCATTAATTCTTCATCCAAGTGTACAGGTCCTTTCTGAAGATGTGGGAGAATGACTTATGTGTTACTTACACGAGCACAAATTTCAAGTTCACAGGGTAATCTGGTGACATCATAAAGGCACGCGGCAGAGCACCGGTTTATCGTGATGTTCGTTTTACATCAAAGTCATCAAAAAGTGACTCCAAACATCTTCAGGTTCTCAGTTTAGACGATAAAGAGTCGCTAATAAAACAAAAGGGAGAAAAGTTTTCTTCTTTTCCCTTCAGCTGATCGAACGATGCATCGCAGACAGTAAAAGTATTAATGTGAGTCACTAGTGGGAACTTGATTATTCTTTATTTATGGATTTTCAAAGTGTTTAATGTTATTTATGCTGAATATATGAAATTATCTTTTGACATATTTATTAAGGATTAGAGTTCATAATCTGGAACATTTCACTTCCTGATAAAAATTCACAAACTGGCCGACACGAATCAGAAGGATTTTATTTTGTTAAATAATTCTGGCATAGATTTAAAAAACATCTTTATTGCCCTCAATGGTTTTTTTCCCAGTCATTTTTAAATAGTGTTTCTATGTAAAAGTTCTAATTAACTCCTGTTGTAAACAGCATACCGAACAGACTCCGTTTGGAGAAATAGATTTTACACCTCCAGGACCGATAGGCTAAAGGCTAATCTGAATTCAGCCAAAACCAAAATGTATCCCTACCTTCTAAAATTCCAATATTTTTTAAAAATCTTTAAAATCTCTGTCAGTTTTACGCTGTCGTTCTAGTTAGAGGTGTCCAAAGTGCTGCCCGTTGTCTATTCGTGGCCCTCAAAGTGATTTTTCTGACACTCGGCTGCAATTCCAGAGTACAATTGTGTCTCTCCAGCACAGACTGTTATGCAGAAAAGCACGTTTAATTTTTGACATTCAGTTTTTTACTAATGTGAGGCCTGACGAAAAACTAAGATACGTTAAAATCTTATTAAGGGGTTAAATTCAAAGTATGGGCGGTGGCGTAACTTTACAGTTAACCGGTTATTAACCATTAAGAGCTTCAATAGCCGGTTAAACAAAATTTGGAAAACGTGCATCCCTAATACATAGATATACGTAGATATATACGTAGATATGCTGAGGAGACATTTCAACAGTTAAATTTAGGTGTTTCTGAGCAAAGACAACGCTAACGTTTTTATGACAGTGACTTTAAACGAACACTAGGGGGTGCTGTAAACAAGCCAAAACTGCACAGTGTGCCTTTAAGATTAGAATTCCTCTGTCAGCGTTCCCAGATTCATTCAAAACATCCATCCATCCATTTTCTGTAGCCGCTTCATCCTCCACAGAGGGTCGCGGGGCAGCTGGTGCCTATCTCCAGCGGTCAAGGGGCGAGAGGCGGGGGACACCCTGGACGGGTCGCCAGTCCATCGCAGGGCCACACAGAGACGAACGAGACAAACAACCACACACCCACTCACACCTAAGGACAATTTACCAGCCCAATTAGCCTGACAGTCATGTCTTTGGACTGTGGGAGGAAACCGGAGTACCCGGAGGAAACCCACGCACGCACGGGGAGAACATGCAAACTCCACGCAGAGAGGCCGCAGAGCCGGGACTCGAACCCACGACCTCCTTGCTGCGAGGCAACAGTGCTAACCAGCTGCGCCACCATGCAGCCCATTCAAAACATCTCGTTAAAATCTTTGATCCGTTTTTAATGAGGACAGTAAAAACAGACTTGAACTTTTAGATAATCTAGATTTTATAACTGAATCAGATCAGTGAGGTCCAGACTTAGTTTGCATCTTTACAGCCTAATGATATGAATAAATAAAAGAATAAATAAAAATAATAAAAGAATAAATAAATGAATAAATAAATAAAAGAATTTTTAAAAATTCAATTTATTTTCAATTTCAATTTTTTTTAATTTAATTCAGTAAAAACAAAACAAAATGAATACATAAAATAACAAATACATTTATTGTGCAATAGATTTACTTATTTATTTCCAAATTATTTTTCACATTTATTAATTTTTTTCCAAATATATTTGCACATTAAATCATTAATTTATTTATTTCCTTACATATTTATTCATTTATTTATTGTCAGTTTTGGCAGGGTTCATCCTCCATATGATGATTCAAAAGTGCTACATAATTAAATAACTGATAATAACTCATTAAATGTTAAAACCCTGTCATCTGATTCTCAGCTGTTTACTTCTAAACTTATGAGATGAGGCACAAAATCACCATTACCAGCACCTGAGTAGAAATTTAATAAAAGTAGACTTTTTTTTAATCATAAAAGATTTTTGGTTGATCCTTTTTCTTGTTTTACCTGCTTAGAAACAAAAAAAAACATATTTTATTAAAAAGAACAAAGTATTATTTTTTGTAGGTAAAAATGTGTAAATCTTTCTAGATTTGAGGCAGAAAAAGAGTCTTTTGACTCAATAAAACAAAAGCATCCGATTCCCAGGATTTGATTAGTCTCGTTCCTTGACAATAATTAAATCTGAGTTCATCATCAGCAACAGAAACAGGACCTGGTCAGAGTTTTCTGTAATGTTTGCTGTTTTTAGTCCAGTGTATCCAGTCTGTATTTTAGTAAGAGTCAGTGAAGGTTTGTCGCTCAATCGGTCATTAAATTAAAATAAAACCCAAAAAATCTGGTTAATAAAAGACAAATCATTTTTATCTGCAGTATTTGAGGCTTCACATTAGTAAAAAATTAAACATAAGATTAGGGATGTACCGATACCACTTTTTAAGAAAACGATCCGATACCGATACTTAAATCCGAGTACTCACCGATACCGAGTACCGATACTTCTACCACACACAAAAATGCAACAAATTGGAATACAGGTTTTATTTTTTCTTCTCTGCTTTTTACAACAAATGACTGAGTTAGATTTAAAAAAATATTAAAAAATGATCACAAAACTAAAATATAAGGTGAAAAATAACCATTTTCTGTGATTTCACAGTGAAATTATTGCAGTTTTCCACATTTTACCCAAATAAAATGAACTATTTGGCACCATCTCCAGCTCTCAACCCACACTGTTCCTCTTTAGCTCAATAGCTCCCCCTAGTGTTCAATATAGGATACTACAACAGAAATCACAAGTCACAGACAGTGAAGCCACTGGTATCTGTTCCTGGTATCAGGTAACTTTAACCGATACCGGTATCGGCCCGATACCGATAACGGTTAAAGTTCCTTGACAATATACCTATACCGGTAACCGGTATCGGTGCATCCCTACATAGGATATTAAAAGTCCCTATCTGCATTAGTTCTACCATTCTGGAATAACTCCAGGGCCACAAACGGCCCTCAGGCTGCATTTTGGAGGCAGAGAATTTTAAACTTAACAGCTGATCAATGAGGTCTACATGCCTTTATCACTGAACATGTTTAACCATTTCCCTCAGCAAATAGTTTTTAAACTGGATCATCAATCTTGTTTTCATGTCTTTTATGAAAATGTTATGATGGCTGATGTTTGTGTCGAGGACTTTTACACCTGGATGTTTGTGGCATCGTAACTTATTCGGAACACTTAAAAGGAGGATTTCAGAACCAACTGCACCTGTAAAAGATGAAGCATCCAGCAGAGACTGAAATGCTCACTTTGTGTCCTGATAAGGAAGAAGCCGGAGGCGCTCGCGTCCGTCTGCTGATGAATCAAACGGATGGATCTGCCTAATGTCTGGCTGTAATCTTAGAGGGGCATGTGTCCGCGGAAAAGCAACCGATCAGGATAATGGTGAGAAATAACGGTCTTTTGAGTCCTGAAGGCGGAGAAAAGAAAAAAAAAAGGGAAAGTAAAGCTGAGATTTTAAGATGGCTCCAAGTGACTGCAGAGTTAATACTTTTGGCAATAAACATTTAGGTTGATTACACTACTTTGCCTTCATCAGAAAGTGACCTTTGAGGACACTAAATAAAACCAGTTACCGTGATGGAGCTGAAACAACACCGAAGTGGTATATTGAGTTAGAACTGATTCCTTCTTTTTCATCTTTAGTGGCGGAAATCACCTCCTTCCTGTTGTCTGGATGGCCTTAAACATTTACCTTCCCTCCGCGCTGATAGGATTCCTTTGTTTACTGCCGCCTGTTCCCATGGGAATGAGAGCAGATTTGGAGTTCGGTGCTGAGCGTCCTGAATTCCCATGTACTGTGGAACAACAGGGGCCACCAGAGGAGCCTGCTGCCACCAAGGCCTGCATCCAACAGCAGGGAAATTATTACAAGGTTAGAAAAGAACAAAACAATCCTCCGCCAGTGAGAAAGAACAGGGAAGGCAGACATTTCTGAAAATATAAGCTTCTGTTTTGAGAGAATTGTACAGTTTAAGGTCAAGAAGGGCTTGTTGTGGTGCTTTGAAATTACTGGAACTCTCGCCGGTTTTGGATAATCATAATGCATTTCCTTCCTAACTGCTGGGTTTGTTTGGGTTTGGCTGTTGTTTGGGTGAAGCCTGGTGCAGGTGGGGTCAGGCTGTTAAAGAGGAGGAGGTGGGGTTAAGGTGTTGGATGGACACCGGTTGTTCTGGCTGTTTATCATAAACACAGCCTAGCCCAGAGAGGTCCATCTGCTTTGATTTTATTTAGTGATTCCCCCCCGGGACCCGGAGCTGGAGAGAGAATAACAATACTCCAGCCCATCTGTTCCAGCAGAAAGCAGCCCGGCTAAATTACCACACACTACGAGCGGCTGGCATATGCTGTGGCATAAAGCTACAAGAGGGCATTGTGCGCCAGCTGTTCTGTTGACAAATACTTATCTGGCACTTCTGAACTCGGCTTGCTGAGCTGGTTTCAAGTTTGAGCAGAAACTAAACAGGGTAGGGTTGTCAGCAGAGGGGGGTCATGTATAATACATGCTGATTTATCCCCGGGTATCACTTTGTCAGACGCTGTCTGGGGAATTGGGTCACTGGATGAAGATTAAATCAGAACATATAGGGCAGTCCGACAGATTGTTATCATATTGTTTTTATATTTACAGCTCAGTGGATGATCTCCAAGCAAAGCCCTAAATTAGCCTGATCACTTTAATCCCGTCAGTGAGGATATATACTGTAGAATACACCAAAACAGAAAAGTAATAAAGTATTTTGATGTGACAAGTTATGAACGTTTAATATTTCACCTGGTGTAGACGACCTTTGAATGGCTTCAGTTTAGAGAATAAAACATTAGTTACGACTCTTAACCCTTTAAAGCCTGAAACATTAGAAACATCATTTAAATGTCTAGTTTTAAAAACTAAACTATTATTGGCAAATATTAGTATAACAACTGTATAATAATCAGTTTTATTTCATTATGTAATTAAAATTTGTGACATTCATCTACAGAAGGGTTAATAAAGTCCACACCAACAAAAAATAAATTACAATGTTTTTATTTTATTTGGGGAAATAATGGTTAGAATATTATATATAAAGTAATAATATAAAAACATGTTTCACTCTTAGTTAAAACATCTTTATGGAAGAGCATAGGGCCAACTAAAAGTTTTAAAAGATCAGAATTCTTTTATTCTCAGAATTCCAAACCTTTCCCTGCCCCGCCTCAGAATTCTGAAACACCCCCCCCCCTCAGAATTCCAGACTGTCCCCCCTCAGAATTATAGACTTTTCCCCCCACCCAAAAAATTCCGGACTCTTCCC
>SSNR01000042.1:833760-852949 GCA_006937965.1 Callopanchax toddi | reverse complement strand
TCCCACCAGAATTCCGACTTTTCTCCCCCAAGATTTCCGACCTTTTTCAAACTCAGAATTCCGACCTTCCCACTCAGAATTCCGACTTTTTTCTCCACTCAGAATTCCGAGTTTTTACTCCCCTCAGAATTCCGACTGTTTTCTCAGAATTCTGATTATGTATGTTCTTTTAGGTTGCTTTAATCGTCTTTCATTCATCTTGAAATTCTTTAGATCTTTTTGAAAGTTTAGGAGGTTCTTTTGATTTAGTTCTTGTATCAGTAAGTTTATAGACTTGTGTTCTTCCAAGTGGCTGACCTGCTGATCAAAGGGTTAAAACAACTTAAATATTATATATCAATTTATACTAATGCTATTTTATAATCTTTACAATACCATAAATTTCACATTTTCAATTTTCATATAGGGGCGACTGTGGCACAGTGGCAAGAGAGATCACCTCCCATGTCAGAAAGCGTGGGCTCAAACCCTGGCCCGGCTATGTGTCAAAGTATCCTTGGGCAAGATACTGAAGCCCCCAACAACAACCTCCCAGGCGCCATCCTGAGATGGCAGCCCACTGCCCCTCAAACAATGAGGATGGGTCAAATGCAGACATGAATTTCCCCAAGGGAATCAAAGGATACATTATTATTTCAGGGTTTTTCTGGTGGAATTTTTGTGGCCAGAAGTGCAACAATAGCAGCTAATTTCTGCAGCAAACACCAACAGAATCCCATGTAAATAAGCACAGGGTATGATCTTTGATATGAATATGATATGAATATGATCTTTACTTTATAATATATGCATGAACAGAGAGTTGGTTTAGGAGACAAATGAGAGCAACAAGCTAGCAGAGACAAAACTGCAAACAGAATCACAGGACTTTGACTAAATTACAGCAAAATAATGTAAACATTGTACAAATGTTTATGTATTTCAAACAGAAGTCATTCAGTCTGATTCTAACTGAATAATTACAATATTTTAAGCAACTTTGTGTTGCCAACAGTAACCAACCGAAGTTAGAGGGAGGTCTCATGGTAAAAAATATCACTTTCTTTTGTTTAAAACAGGAACAGGATGGCAGTTTTGTCACCATTTCTACATTATTTTAAACACTTTGCAAGTTACTCAACAATGCAACTAAAACTATGTGAAGGTACAAAAAAGCATTTCGGGCTGCATGGTGGTGCAGTGGTTAACACTGTCGTCTCGCAGCAAGAAGGTCCCAGGTTCAAATCCCGGCTGCGGCCTTTCTGCGTGGAGTTGCATGTTCTCCCCGTGCATGCGTGGGTTTTCTCCGGGCACTCCGGTTTCCCCCACAGATCACAACATGCCCTATAGGGTAGAGGGTCCAGGACTCCCTTGTAAAAGAGATTCTGAATCTCAGTGGGACCTTCCTGGTTAAGGATAATAATTTCTGAACATGAATCAGTTTCTGCTAGTATACAATAAAATGTCCACTAATAAAAAGTTTTTCAGCACAGATTCTTAGTGCATCCTTAAATAAAACTGACGGTAACATTAGATCTGATACTGTAATCTGTGATTTGATCACATTTTAATCTGATTTCTTCATATCATCCGCCTCTACCTGTAAGGCAGGATTAGAAGAGGATTTGAGGATTTTATCACATCCGTAGAGCGGCAGGTCGACCACTTAGAGGAGCACGCTTTATTCCCAGTATCTTATTTATTTAAACTTCAATGGAAAAAATACACTTTTTTTTAAAGACAGGGCTATTTTTTAAAGAAAATGGCAAATTACTAGGGATGTACTGATACCGATACTGGTATCGGTATTGGCCCGATACCAGGAACCGATACCAGTGGCTTCACTGTCTGTGACTTGTGATTTATGTTGTAGTTTCCTATATTGAACACTAGGGGGAGCTATTGAGCTAAAGAGGAACAGTGTGGGTTGAGAGCTGGAGATGGTGCCAAATAGTTCATTTTATTTGGTTAAAATGTGGAAAACTGCAATAATTTCACTGTGAAATCACAGAAAATGGTTATTTTTCACCTTTTATTTTAGTTTTGTGATCATTTTATAATATATTTAATTTTTTTTTATCTAACTCAGTTATTTGTTGTAAAAAGCAAAGAAAAAATAAAACCTGTATTCCAATTTGTTGCATTTTTTTTGTGTGGTAGAAGTATCGGTATCGGCGAGTACTCAGATTTAAGTATCGGATCGGTTT
This sequence comes from Callopanchax toddi, assembly GCA_006937965.1. Taxonomy (NCBI): domain Eukaryota; kingdom Metazoa; phylum Chordata; class Actinopteri; order Cyprinodontiformes; family Nothobranchiidae; genus Callopanchax; species Callopanchax toddi. Next base: position 850,763 of record SSNR01000042.1, on the reverse strand, counting down.
TGAAAAAAGTGGTATCGGTACATCCCTACAAATTACTTTATATGAATATTATTTTTAAATTCTATTAGCATTATATCACAATCTTTACTACCCCAAATAAATTAAAATGCAAAGAAAGGGGAACATTTTTCATTGCTTCTTCTTGGTGTGGACATTAAAGAGTCGTTTTTAGTTTATTTAGAGAATACTGGGATGTAAATGAAGGTTTGGGGTAGGGTTAGGAAGGAGGAGGACTCTCCGTTCTGGACTACAGCTGCCTGATGTTTAGAGTCGTCTGATCTAGTTCCCTCTCGTGAACCGTACGAGTCCTCGGTGTTCTCGACGTACTCACCACCTGCAGCGAACCTGTCAAAATGAGCTTTATTTTGTTAACATTAACAGGAACATCACAGACATTAACTTTTCCACCTGTTACATATGTCTACACTGTACAGATGCAACAGAAAAACAAACAACACCCACCCTCCCTCCCTTCTGGGTCAGAGTGAACACGGAGACGAGCTCCAGCAGTGCAGCTTAAAGTTCACACAGGAAGTTCTGTCAGAATCCCCGCGACAGTGAAAACAACCAAACTGGATCAGTCATTTTAAAAAAACTCCCTCACAATTAGATCCATGACTAAAATGTTTAGGAAAATATTTAAATATTCATATATATATTTATCTATCTAATGCTGATGGCTGTAGTTTGTTGCTTTTAACCAATTTGTTGCGATATGTGTGAACAGACGACCTCTCCGGGTCTCGGTTTTTTGTTTTGTAAAACTGGAATATGATTATATTTTTAAATAAAATCTCTTTTTTAAATACATATACTCGATGCACCATTGTGCGTCTTCACTTCCCATCCTTTGACAATCAGTAGTTGCTGTAAGACGACATGAAGTACAAGAACTCACTTAAATATGCAGTGAAAGCGGACGAGCGGTACCCAGGTCCTACGACATGATCAACCCTGTTTTCATCAGACGAGTTTTTGTTATGATCGGAGTAATAAATAATATTGGATTATGACTGTTTTGTTATCTGGAGCAAGTCTGGGAATATAGCGCGTCACACTTTGACGAAAGGCAGCGAGAGTCGAGACTCGAGTAAAAAAATAATAAAACCTGCCAGGAGAAGCAGGGGAAAGGCTTTGTAAACATAAAAACATCGTTTCGACTTCACTCATCAGCACGATGAGCGAGTCACTGCATTTCTCCTTCACCTTGAAGAAAAAGAGCCCCGACTTTTCCAGTTTTTCACCTCATTGACCTGATGGATGCACGAAGCAGTTTTCCCAACACGAGCCCCGTTTTCGTGCCGCCTACTCGGCATTAGCGACCAGACGGATCTCCGTGGCGACGGCACAGAATCCGTCTGATGTCTCCCAAACAACAAACAGGAGAGTTTTCTGATGGGGATGGAGGAGATGTGCAGAAAGAGCTGAGCGAGTGTTTCACAACGGCTACATCTTATTCTGCAAAACAGGGTGACGTCATCACACGGCATGATGGGGGGAAATCTGCAAACCAGTTCACAATGAGCAGAATGGTTTAGTCTGAATGCACAACCAGAGGACAACTATACTGCTGAGAGAGAAAACTACGCCACGAAGAGGTTTAACACGAGGTTTAAGAACAGCACATACAGGCTGCACGAGGTTTTCCTCACTGGGTTGCTTTCCTAATGCGCAACAGTGATTAAGAATAGCAAGACTCCTCTTTTCGTAAGGTAGATGAGGTGAGCGAGGTCCTCCCACGAGCTCGTTTTGTTTTTCCTGCACGTGTTTAGTCAGCGGCCGTCTCCTGCCCGTCGTCTTCCTCCTCCCAGAGCGGGGAGCGAATCCTCGTAAAGCCCGCCGTCGCTTCATTAGCCACCGCTCAGCTGTGAGACGCAGGTAAGCTACATAGGACTACGTGAAGAACACAACACTTTAACTAATGCACAGTGCAAATAGGCTTCTCCTGCTCTCCTCCATCTCTCTGACTTCCAGAAACAGGCCGGCGCTGAGGAGAGGCGGGTCGGTTCCTCAGGACAGCGCCCCTCACCTCTTCTGTTAGTTCAAACTTGAAGCTCTGCTCTTTCAGGGAACCTGCTGGCCTGAGGGAGAGGGGCAGAGGAGGAGAGGCAGGGGGGTAGTCTGTGGATCGGAGTCTACTTGTAGAGGCTCATGGTCGGGCTCTGGTACATGCACATGTAGGCGTCGCAGAGCAGGCGGCGCGCCTGGCCCTGGATGCTCTTGGGATCTAGGGTGTGCAGCTCCTCGGGGGTCATTTTCAGGTAGGCTTCCACCTCCGGACAGGGAGACACCTGCGGTATGTTGAAACCATTCTGCCCTCCTGCAAAAACCACATTGGTTTCTTTGCGTTTGCTTTTATAAAATGAAAAGCCATGCAATAAAACACATTTCCAAACTCCTCCCGCACTGCGACACCCACCGTCACGGTCAGCCATGCTGTCGAAGAACAGCCAAGCGGAGTCGGCGCCGCCGTACTTGACGAAGGCCACGTAGTGACTGGTTTCGATGCACAGCACGGCGAACAGCTCCATCCGCTGGCGGGGAAAACTGCCCTGACGTCCTGTACCTTCTTGGAGCTCCTTGGGGACGGACAGTTTGCTGTGCCGGTGGGATTTCCTCTTCGGGTGGAGGTGAACCTAAATCAGCAGGAGCAGACCGGATCTGTTACCATGAGAAACTACAAATCCTAAACATGGTTTCCTGAAACATACAGGCCTAAAAAACCCGCAAGAAATCTAAATTATTTACAGATTAAATAAAACTACTGCCTGACTGATGCAGAACTACTTCAGTCTGATTCCTTTGGATGTGGCGCCACCTTGTGGAGAAGTGTACCTGTGTATTGCACTTTTCACAGAACTGTTTAATCTTGCCGGCTGTGATATCCCCGTCTTCATAACAGTCTCTGCACTCATAGAGGGCCAGGCCGCCGCAGATACGACATTCTCTGGGAGCTAAATTCAAAGAAAAAACAAACCTTTAGAGAAACGTCATAACAAATCCACAAACAGCTGCAAAAACAAACACACTGCTCCAAAGAATTCACATTGAAATGCTGGATCTGCATCCTGATATGAGATGGGTAACGTGTCATGTGATGAAAATGAAAATCATCAACCCACAGAGGCTTGATTTGAAGTCCCCTGACCCGTTTAACTGACCAGACTCTGATTAAAAAGTGCTCCTTTAGTTTTTTTTTATATTAGCTACAACTCACTGTCTTCAAGAAGGTCTGTGATGTCCAGCTCCAAGGAGGGGAAGATCTTGTTGAACATTTTGAAGTCTTTTCCAAAGCGGGGCATCTGGATGATGAGGCAAGAGGGAGCCTGAGGGGGGAGGAGGGAGAAATTAACTGATTTCAGCTTAAAAAATGATGATAAACCCTGATTTTTTTATTCAGCCAGGTGAGATTTACATCGCGTTTACATGTTAGACCCGGCTAAAAAGGTTCTTATTTACATTAAATGCTACAGTTAAAGGTTAAAAACCACGTCAGGTAGAAACCTTGCTTCTCTAAAAGTGGAAATTACAAAAAATAAAACTTTTTCTTAACAATAAATAAACTGTGTCACAAATACGCTTTTCAGTGGTTAATCATCCATGAAACCCCAAACAGATTTGACTCATAGAGTTGATTACATGATGAAAAACTGAGGTTTGTTCCCGACAGCGGTGAAATTATGCTCTGTTATTTATGATGTGTTGGGAAACGGCTCCAAACAGACCAAAACAAACCCAGCAGCTCGTTACTACACGAGAACTTAATATGTGAATGTAATCCCAAAAAACAGGGTTTTCCTTAATAATCTACATGCTCTTCACTGTTTACCATATTTACAACAAACGAGGGACTGTATTTTGGCTGCTGGAGGCTCAGTTTTATATCAAATCTGAAGCTGTTTTGAAATCAGAGCCGATAAAATTATGACCAAGCGATGAAGGGAAGCTCGTTCTGTTCAGCGTTTAGATTTGATTTAGCCACTGCTCGTCTCTTCTGGAGCAGAATTAGGTTAAACTTAAATGATGTAAATGTTTAATGAGATGCAGCACGACCCCTTAGACCAGTGGGGTCCAATCCCGGTCCTGGAGGCAACTATCCTTTTTCTGGGAAATATCAACCATGGTCCCGCCTTCCTCGCTGCCTTGGCTGCAAGCACTCTCCTGCGATTGGTTAGGGTTAGGTTAGGGTTAGATGTGGTTAAATCCCCACAGCCAATCGGAGGAGAGCGCTTGCAGCCAATCACAGGCGAGGAAGGCGGGACCATGGTTGATATTTCCTAGAAAAAGGATATTTGCGTCCTGGAGGGCCGGTATCCACCATGTTTTAGAGGTTTCTCTGCTTCAACACACCTGATTTTAGTCAGTGGGTGATTAAAGGGCTGCTTCAGAGCGTGATGACATGCAGAATAGAGGTTTGGGATCCCGTCGAGTCACGTGAATCCTGCGGGATTCCCGTGAAATGGGAGTCAAGTTATTTATAATCACGGTACTGGGACAAGACAGGGAGTGGGCAAGAGCGGGAATAACCGACGTAGGCCTAATTTTAAATTGTCCGACAAAAAACCTGCTTCTCCGTGTGTATCGCTCTCTCTCTCTCACTCGCTCACTTTCTCTCTTCAGAGTGTTAGAAGGGAAAGTTATAAATATTATTAATTAGTGTTTAAATCTTATATGTCAGGAGAGAGACCTGACTGGCACCTGACTAAACCCCTTGTTTACACCTGTTTCCGTCACAACGGGAGGGAATTTTATTTTTCCTTGCTTCATGGGATTGGGACAAGCGCTTTTTTTTTTTTTTTCTCAATGGGAGAGCAAAGAATATCCAGTCCCGTGTCATCCTCTAATGCAGAACAGGTGATTCAACCATTGACTCAGGTGTGTTTGAGAAGGGAAACAACTAAAACATGCTAATAGTGTCCCACGAGGACTGGACATTAGACTGAGGTCAAAACACCAGGTACGCATCTGAATAAGGACCACATGTAAAAGTCTGATTTGAGAAAAAGAAAATCTGATTTGTACCTTTAAAATCTGATACAGATGTGGAAAAAAGTCAAATTCGGGCCACTTTTAACAGCTTTGTGAACGTAGTTTGATTTAGAACACGTTTCTGTAGGTTTTGTCGATGCACGACTGACGAGGACTGCTAGAAAATATGTGGCGAGGAAGCAAGCTAGCATTAGCCTCACTTTCACATCAAATCAGATCAGCAGAACTTACAGAAAATTCACTACGCTGCGTTTAACTCCCGTCAGGATGTGAGACTTTGGTCGCATCAGGTGCAAAATAACAGAAAGTTGATCCACGAGTTTAGAAACAAAACCCTCTAGGAACTTTAAAGAGGAGCTAACTGGAGAACCACAACCCAGAACAGGTCCTTAAAGGACAAAACCAGTATCTCACTGGGCTGGTGACAAACTACTAATCACCAACAGCTTTCTGAGAGTTAATACGTCTCAAAACTGGTCCTCCTAATCCATTTACCATTACGTCATATGTTCCAACTGCCCTGGTTATGTATAAAACTTCTGATTCTAAATAAAGATCCGTCCTCGGTGAGATTCTGGTTTAAAGAACGCAGCCAGAACAGTTTACCTCTGCAAACTTCAAGTCGCTGTTAATGAAGGACCACTCCAGGAGCTGCTGAATGGTGGGAACTCCAACCTTGTCCTTCTTGTCCATGAAGATCTGGTAAAAGTAACAGTCCTGGACCTTCTGACCTGCTGACCTGGAAAACAAAGTTCACCGTGATTTTATAGGTTTGTCCACGTCTTTATCTAAAAAAAAAAAAAAGCATCACTTATTTATCACTCACTGGTCCCAGTATAGATCTAGATTATTGAAATATGCACTAAATTCAACTGAAAAAATTCTAAAAAAATATATGGGTCTGTTTGAATGGTTAAATATTATTACATTTCCTTATTACCTCCATATTATTTTATAATTTTAAAAATAGTTACGATAGATATTTTAATCCCATTGCCCCCAAATGAATAAAAAATGCTAAATAAAATCATTTAAAATCACTTTTTCCTTGTTGTGGAAGTTGAATAAAAGGAGGAAGTATCTACAGCTCAATAAGCTCCACGGCTTTGTTTGTTTTCTGCTTTATTTCAGCCCCAAAGCAGCTTCCTCTCCTCACCTTTAGCTCTTCTTGTTCCTTCAAACTTTATGAAACTGAATGAAGCAAAAGTAACTGTAAAAGCTAAGCAGTGTCCTGGTTTACACGATCCTGGAAGCAGCATCTGTAGACGTTTACAGTCCAGCGTAATCCCATTCAACACGACTACGGTATCAGGTCCATCTGAACACTGTAGCTCAGAGCTTCCTGTGGCTGTGAGGGAAACCAGTATCTCACTGGGCCGTGGCTGCTGGTGAGGGACATTTTCAGTGGGAATCTTATTTCTGCAGGTGTTAAAACCACAAACAGATTCTGTAATTTGTGCAACAATCCTTGGGATGTTGTGCACATTTTCTTGTTGTATTTTAGTCACAACGTGTCTTAATGGTTTCTTGCACTTTGGCTGCAAACTCTTATCTGATTTTGACTCACGGTAACGGAGCTGTGCACGTCTCCAGGTGCCTGCCTTGAGGGGAACTTTGTCTTGTAAATGTTTCAAACCTGCTCAAAGCAACTCAAACAAAGACATCAGGAAACTTCATGAATGTTTTGAGACATTTTGGAAACTCCCTCTGAGTCGCCGTCTGCAGATTTACCGGGTCTACAAACTTTAACGCGATGCTGCTGTGATGGATTCAGGTGCGACTTTTTAGGGAAAATTAAGTGACAAAAATGGACTTTATTCATGGAAAATAAAAATAAAAAACTTTACTTTTGTATTAAATAGAAAAAAGACTCGATTGCTCCTGTAAACTAAATGAATCCAGAGCTGACGTGGCTTTTAAATTTGAGTTTGCTCAAATCAAACTATTTGAACCCTTACCTGCTCGTCTAAATGGTTAAACTGCAGTAAGAGAACTTTCCTTCTGTGACCAGAAAAAGTCCAGAGGTTAAACAGCTGTACAGTCAGTCAAAAGCAAAACAAGTGGAACTAAATCGACATATTTCTGATTTAGGGAAGCACCGGTTCTCATCTGTGGGTCAGAACTAAAAATAAAAACTCCTCTCATCAAAAAAAAAAACTGGAGTTTTAAAATGATCTGACATTAAGAAATGATTTGATGTTTCCACAATAAACAAATTCAATCATTTTTGCAATTAAACTAAAAAAATAATAAGCGATTTCTATAAAAACACATTACTTCCTGTGTAATTAACCTCAGGAGTCTAAAGCTAACCAGGCTTCTGACATCTTTACCAAAATCTTCATTGTCAAAGTAAATTTTAGAGATTTTCCAGAATGACGACATGCGGTTAAACCGAGCATCAAAACACTCAAAGTGATTATTTCACTTCCTCATTACACGACAGCAGACGTCATCTCAGAGAGTCGGACTGTGTGATCAAAGCTTATAAACGTGTAAAAGTCTAAAGTAAGATGAAAAGAAAGCGTTCGCTCACAGAGAAGTGAAGCTTGTCGAGTCATCGTCATTTGAGGAAAATAATTTAAAACCTGTCTTTTAAAATTATTTTTAAATGTATAAATAAATCAGAGAGTAATTTACTGTGAAAAGACTTTGAACCTTGAAAACAGCAGAATAAAAAGTTGGAGAAAAACTGAAGAATTTCACTCCTAATGTTATCCCATGTGGAACATGTGCAGAACACGTGTTTTACATGTTAAGTTAACGTGTTTTCTACATGTGAGTAGGGCTGGGTACCAAAACACGGTACTACTTTGGTACCGACCGAAAACCTTCGGTAGGTAGTAGTACCGAAAAGAAAAAAATATATAACTTTTCGGTACTACATTTCGGTACTTTTACAATAAAATGTCCCTCTAAATGCGCCGCTCTGATCGGCGCACACACAGCCCCTCCCTCTCCTCTCAACAGTTACGGCAAAAAAAAAAAAAGAAAAAAAGTCAGACCTGAGTTCGCGAGCCGCGACTCACACTCTCGTAGGTACCGACCGGACCGTCAGAACGGCAGATTAAAAAGATCAGACCTGAACACCGTGTTTGTTCAGAGTCAACCTGCAGCTCTGTTTTCACCTGCTGAGGCGTCGGAGCTGCAGCCTCCTCAGGACGACGCAGAACACATGCGCTGTTTTTTTATTGCATTTTTTTTTTAAGCGAGGCCACGAGACGTACTTGTTTTATTTAGGAGGATTTACTTTTTATTGGAGACCATATAGGTTCTGTTATCAGCAACGATGTGGAGGGTTTTCCTCCTCTGGTTCAGTTCTTCCTGTGCCCCCCCATCCTGGCAACTCCAGAGTAACACTAGTTTCTGGTCGACCTGAATCCGTGTTCTCTTTATTAGCAAAAAGGGAATAATGAAATAATGAAAACGGATCCGTTTTCCTTCATAACAAAAACCAAATAACTCTTACGTCTGGATATTCAGTTTCCCTTTCAGAAACAAAAAAACAAAAGAAAGAGCTCATGGATTGAATGACAGCCTTAGTTAGATCCAGAGGGAAGAGATAAATAAATAATAATAATAATAAATGCATCAATATGCCATAAAACTGTTTTTTTTTTGTTTTGTTTAATTAAAAAAAACTTTAAGGACTTGTTATTGTCTCTAAGAATTATACATATAGGTATCAGAAAAAGTATTGTTAAAGTAGTCCTGCGCGATAAATCGATTGAATGAATTAATTAGAATTTTTGGTTGCAGGCGATTTTTAAAAAACAAGTAAATCGAGTTTTTGTGTAATGGCATATTTTTGGCTCCCCGGAGCTTCCGTAGAGCTAGTTCCACATAGCATTATGGCTAGCGACAACAACAACAGCAAAAACAATCACCGAAGCAGTCGCTTTGCACATATAGGGCCCTATAAAATCCGTTTGATCTTTTCCCAAATTCCAATAACCTCACGGCTCGTTTCTATTAATTTAGCTGAATGTTCCGTATACGGTTCGACCGGCTCCACGCTGCTGCCTGTTTTCAGACGTGACTCTGACTCGGAGCTCATCACATTACGCTGCCAGTCCATTGTCTGTCGACTAAACTTAAAGAGAAGTCATTCTTCAGATTCATAAAGGTCATCTGGATATTGTTCTGCTCTGAGCTTTGCACTAAACTTCGCTGTGTTGAATTTCCTGGAGGTGTTTCAGTGAGAGTTTGTCGAAGCGGACCGTCTTTTTTTCTCTGTGTGGAGAGGAGAGCTGCGCTCTGCGTGCGCAGGTATGGTGGCGGCGGTGGCCAAAACACTTCGAAAAATATTATTTTCTTTACTAATTTGCAGATATGAGAGAATTCCGTGAGATTCCACGTTTTATACTGAATTCCATTTCGTTTGGGAATTGCCGTGATTCCGTCCATTGTTTCCGCATCTGCCGTTTGTGTGTGTAGGGGAGAAATCGGAAAAAATTCGTAATTCGAATTATAAAAGAAAAAATTGGAGATTTTATTTTTAGGCCATATCGCCCAGCCCTACGTTAAAGTAGTAGTATCGAAATATATTTAACGATACCCAGCCCTACATGTGAGGTTCGTGTGGTTTTTCCTCTCCTGGTACCTTAGTTTGAGCAGCGGATCCACCCTCAGTATGTGATGGAAAAGGATGTTCAGGAACTCCTCAGGATCTGCAGCACAAACCAGAGGTGAATCCATCAACTGTCCAAAACCTTTGTTCTCAATGCTTCAACATTACATTTAACTCATTTTAAAATGTGTCATTTTATAGATTCTCATCATAATAAAGTAGAAATTCACAGGATCTGAGAATAAACTCGTGTTATTAAACAGCAAGGGAACAAAAAGAACCTTTTTCTTCAGAGGTAAACCCAGAAGCAGCTTCTACTTTCTCCAGGATCCTCCTGAGCTTCATCACTTTGGTGGCACAAACGTATCCATGTCTGTGGGAAGACGAACACGGGAAGTTAGGCGCTGCTGAAGTAGCTACAGATGACTTAGACAAGCCAGCATGAACATTTTGGACTGTGACTATTTTTATTAATAAAAGAACTGATCATGGTTATGATTGCATCATTTTAAAATTGTGCTAAAAATGTGCAGGAAGTCGTCTGAAGTCACTGCACAAACAGAGAAGCCAGGAGCTTTTCTGGATTTTTAAAAACCGTTCATGAGGAAACCTGATGTATAAAAAACAAGATGCAACCAGCATTAAAGGGATACTCCACCGCCAAGTTATTTTTTGTCTATTGCCATATTCCTCAGAGTTAGATCAGTGGGCAAAAACTATCTGTAAACAGCCCAGTCGTGTTCCTGATCCGGCAGTACTCTTTTAGCTTTAGCTTAGCTCAAACACTGTAAGTGAATGGTACCAGATAGCATCGCCAGAAAAAACGCCCATAAAACTCACTAAATAGTGATAATAATTCGGCCTAGTGACCTCAGTAAACATATCGACTGCAAGGGAAAATAAAAAGTAACACGAAGGAATTACATGTACTATTTTTAACTCGGGACTACTTTTATGACAAAGAGCAGCTGTAACCCTCCGCTGAACGGCGCAGCTCCGGTGAACAGCGCAAGGACATGACGCACGGTTTGCAAACAACGTGTGAATACGCGTTTACGGAAGTAGGTGTCTTTGGGGCCGTGCGTCATGTCCTTGCGCTGTTCAGTGGAGCTGCGCCGTTTAGCGGAGGGTTACAGCTGCTCTTTGTCATAAAAGTAGTCCTGAGTTAAAAATAGTACATGTAATTCCTTCGTGTTACTTTTTATTTTCCCTTGCAGTCAATATGTTTACTGAGGTCACTAGGCCGAATTATTATCACCATTTAGTGAGTTTTATGGATGTTTTTTCTGGCAATGCTATCTGGTACCATTCACTTACAGTGTTTGAGCTAAGCTAAAGCTAAAAGAGTAATGCCAGATCAGGAAAACGGCTGGGCTGTTTACAAATAGTTTCTGCCCACTGATCTAACTCTGAGGAATATGGCAATAGACAAAAAATAACTTGGCGGTGGAGTATCCCTTTAAGCCTACTGTGTTTTTATGAGGGGAGAGGGAACTGTACATAATGCCATCAGAGTATTTAATGATCAGGAAAGAGTTGAGCCTCACTGGGTTGTGAAAGCTGGCAACTAGTTGGAGACGACAAGAAAATCTGCAAAGTTTTACTTGGAATCACAGTTTGGCAAAACCTTCTCTCTGTTGTAGAGAGGAGCTGCTGTATTAAAACTCTCTTGTGTCTTAATTTGCTCACAATTTACCCTGATTTTATTCACAATTTGCCTGCCAACCCCTCCTGTTGTCTCACGTTTTAAAAACTAATAGAAACCAAACGGAGAACGATTCCAGACACTCAAAACAAATATGTGACTTTTTGGAGAGTTTAGATGTTCAAAACTCCAGCAACAAAAGAGCGAGGCTCACAAAAATTAGGAGACATTTTGAAAACTCTTCCTCTAAATGCTGTTCTCAGTGTGTCAACAAACACTGTGCGTTTGACTGAGACTCTTATTGTGAAGGGATTTAAGGAAGTTGCGTCTCATTTTTGATGCTGTTGAGAACATAAAGACGGTAACATTGTTCTACCAAAAAGTCTTGAGTTTTTATTTGAGCTGTTCTATTAAGTAGATCTGCAATCAGAACTCCTGGGTTCAACAAATAATATCTGATGAGGAAACACAATGTGAAGAAGCACAGCAGGATAAAAACTAGCTGTGATGTAGCGAGAAGAAGCAGGCGACCTGTTAGATCCACATCTCACCACATGGAGATGGAGAGACCTTCTTAGAAAAGCTTTCTGTCTAACATTTTAAATGCAGTCACACTACAGATTTGGTCTTTCCGGATCTGGGTTTGATAAGCGACCAAAAACTTCCTTTGCCCTCTAAATTCACGCATTTAAAAAATATTTCAGTATTTTAAGTCAAAATGCAAAATATAAAAGTAGTTAAAGTCGGTCTTAAACTGCTGATGACATCACTGCGTTGTAGTGGCCTTACATGCGCAGCGGGTTGACGATCTCGGTGCGTAGCAGCTCTTGAGTCTCCCTGTAGTACTCTACATCGGTCTTTGATCGTGGTCGCAACAGAACCGTGTCCAGAACAGAACTAAAGGAGAAAAGACTGCAGGACAAAAGGATTCCCGTTAAACTCAGCATCATTAGCCACCGAGGATCGTTAAACAGAAATTTAGATGAAAGTTTTTACTAACTGACCAGAAGAGGGTTGAATCCAGGTAGCAGGAGTTGTAGTGGCCCTGAATGCCTTTCTTCTTCCCCACCATGACATCCAGACCGTCGTTCTCCGTACGCGGAGGAGTGTTTTCATGTACCACCTCACTCAGATACCCCCCAAAAGCTGCCAAAACCACAGAGCAAACACAAAGGTTTTAGTAGTTCCACACCTTAACCAATCAAATGCCTCTCTCTGACTCACCAATGGAGTTGCAGCGTTCGATGGGATTGGAGGAATGGTGCAGGGATGGGAAACGGGAATCAGGCCGGCAGCACTTCAGCTTCACAAACAGAGCCTTTTTAGGGGGGCAGGTGAAGTACCGAGTACCTTTAAAGGTCCCGTCGGTGCAGCCGGGACACTCTTCTTCCTGAGAGAAAAGCATCCAACTTCAGTCAACTTCACTTCATCACATCTCTTATTTCAACACCTTTATGAGCATTTTACAAACACTCTGTGACACCTGTGCCTCTAAACCAGCTCCAAAAGCAGTGACTTCCTCTCCTCCTGTCATCAATACAGTGTTGCCAAGCAACCAGGAGGGAATTGAGGAAGTGACTGAACTCAACAAAAAAAGCAGAGAAAATCCCCTCCAAAACCACAAGTTTCTGTCTCTTTTCTATAAACATTAAAGAAAGCCAGCTGGGAAGTTCTGACCTGACTGTTTAATCCTAATGGAAAGCTTTTCATTTTAACACTTAGAAAGTGTTATTAACTTCTCAGTTCGATTGGAGGAAATCAAATCATTTGAAACCGATAAAAACTGGAAACTTTGTTTGTCAGTCTGTTGGGAAAACTTGGATAAAAGAAAACTGAAAGTAGAATTTCATATTAACCAGAGAAATGTTAACCTGAATATTTATATGACTCCAGCTCAGCTAAACAAAAGCAGCCACTAGATTTGGACTCTAAAGTACTTTCTGCAGTCGCTTATTAAAGTTAAACCAGTATCTCACTGGGCGGTGACTGATGGAGACTGAAGATTGTAAGAAAATATGCTAAATCTTCCTTGGAATCAGAGTATTAGACAGAAACTGAGAAAGCGGCTGTCCGCCACTCAGTTAGTCATTAATTGTTTTGCACTGCAGAGTCAGGTGAAAGCTTTCTATTGGTCTGTCAACCAGCCACTTAATCCATCTTTGATATCTGTGACGTTAACGCTCCCTCTCCACAAACTGAACCAGGACAGAGTTGGTTTTGATCGTAACAAGGTTTTAACCTGGTTGAATAAAGGTTTGGATTGATTTGATCCGCGTGACTATAACTGCAGTAGGACTGCGCTGATTGGAGCAACAGAATCTATAATTCGATCAGAACTTAGAAAAAAATTTGGGGACCTGTCATGGACTACATCAAAAAGAGAACTCAGCCTGATGCCTCGAGCATTGTATTATGATTCGTTACTGTGTTTGCTATACATTTTCAGTTGTGTAAGAGCTGATATGTTGGTTTTTTTGTTGGTTTTTATTTGTAATTTGGCAGGGGTTTTGTTTGTTTTTGTTTGTGTCTAAGTTTGTTATAAAAATGTTAATAAAAAAATAATAATAAAAAAAATTTTGAAAAAAAAGTGTGCCGTAATTAGGGGTGTGTATTGGCAAGAATCTGGCGATACGATATGTATCGCAATACGATATACTGCGCTGTAATGCGATACCATGAGTAAGACCATATATTATGATTTTTAAAACATAATTTAGGAGAAAACAGCCACCAACTAGCGGTCATACTTTTAATTTTACTACAAAAATTACTGCCATCATTAATGGTTCCATTATTTATTTATTTTTTAATAAAATAAAAATTGATAGTTTGCTTTAAATTTCAATACGGCAAATATCGCGATACAAATATCACGATATCGATAAAATATCGTGGCAGAAAATTTTTGCGATATATTGCAGTATCAATATTTTCTTACATCCCTACTGGTAATTTTTATTCATTATGAGAAATCAGAATCGGACATAGTATCAGAAGGTCAGAGCGGCGCAAGATTTAGAAATCAGTGTCGCTCACAAAATCAGAATCTCTACATTTGTTATCAGAACAGACACTATTAGTTAGGTTATTTATCGAAGTAAATAGTTTAAATTGCTGTGACGTCTCACCAGTTCCAGGCCAGCTAGAGGCTCCAGCAGGCCAGGAGGCAGACCCACCCAACGGATCACGCCACACAGAGGAGGGTTCTCCTTCACCTCCACCAGAGAGCCCACCTCCAGACCCGGCTGTCCTCGAGGAGGGGTCGAAGGTCGTGGAGAGGGAGGGGCAGCAGGCGATGGTGGCTCGGGCTGCTCGCCCATCACAGACTGGACGGAGAGGGAGATGGGCCCCTGACTGATATTCTCATTGGGAACAGTCTTACGGTTCAGACTGAAGGGCAGCGAGTGGAACTTGTTGTCGCTGGACAGAGAGGAAGTGGGCGGGGCTCTGGAGGGCGGGGAGGACTGGTTGAATTCGGGAGGCGTGTCCGTGAGGGACTTGGCGGGGTCTTCTCCAACTGCAGGGGAGACGCCAGAAACCAGAGAACAAATATTCAGACTTCTTGAAGAAAAACACCGAGCTGGTCTGGTCAGAAGTCAGATGACATGTGAGAAGTGACATCATGGATGATAAACAGCGTCAAGTTACTGTTTATTAACACAAATCTCAACATCTTAGAGCATTTTCACACAAACCAGCAAGATTTTTTATGTTATCAAAAAAGAGAAGTAAAGGAAATGTTTTTGTTTAACAGAATATTCACCTCATTTTAATAAAACTGTGACCTCCACAATTAACCATTAAAGCCAACCCAATTCAAGATGGCGACCACAGCTAACCCTTTAAAAGGCACTCACTGAAGTACTTCGAAATTTAAAGTTCAACCACTGAGTTTTATTGGGGGCGATTTAAAGGACATTTATCTTTTGTAAAAGGTTTTTAAAAAGCATTTTTTTTTATTTAAAAAATATTTTTACTAAATTTTTTTTTTTTTAACTTTTGGGGAAAAGTTTTAGGCTTAGTTGCAAATCAAAATGTAAAGCATGAACAAGTGATCAAATATGGTCATTTATCCTATTAAGGCCTAAATGACTCAGTCAGCTTCACAGATATATCGATGAAATTTGGTGTTGAAGTCACCTCAACATCCATTTTATCCTCTACATATTGATATTTGCTAAAATGTTTGTATCTGATTGGAGGCAGTGTTTGTATATTAACAAAATATCTCAGTATCTCAAAATTTTGTTTAATTAATTTCCAGATAAGTCTGGATGTATATACACAACTAATTAACTACCTCACCCTAATTTGGCTAATATACGTTAGCAAACAAAACTGGTTACAACCCAGTGAATTTAACAGATATCAAGCGTAGACTTCATGTAGTAGTAGCTGTAAGTGAAGCATACCCTGAGTACTACATACAGCACAAAACCGTTGTTTAAAGCTTTGTTCTCAACGTCCTTTAATTTGACAAGTGGCCATATTTGATCACTCGTGCATGATTCAAATTTAGATTTGCAGCTTCAACCTGAAACATTTACAAAAAAGTTAAAAAGTAATAAAAAGTAACAATGTTTATATATATATATATATATATATATATATCTCGTCTCGTCTTCTTCCGCTTATCCGGGTCCGGGTCGCGGGGGCAGCATCCCAATTAGGGAGCTCCAGACAGTCTTCTCCCCAGCCACTTCTACCAGCTCCTCCGGCAGGATCCCAAGGCGCTCCAGGGCCAAACCAGAGATATATTTTCTCCAGCGTGTCCTGGGTCGACCCGGGGGCCTCCTGCCGGCAGGACTTGCCTGAAACACCTCCCTGGGGAGGCGTCCAGGGGGCATCCTAACAAGATGCCCAAACCACCTCAGCTGGCTCCTTTCGATATGGAGGAGCAGCGGTTCTACTCCGAGTCTCTCCCGGATGTCCGAGCTCCTCACCCTATCCCTAAGGCTGAGCCCGGACACCCTGTGGAGGAAACTCATTTCAGCCGCTTGTATCCGCGATCTCGTTCTTTCGGTCACTACCCAAAGCTCATGACCAGGTGAGGATTGGGAGGTAGACCGACCGGTAAATCGAGAGCCTTGCTTTCCGGCTCAGCTCCTTCTTCACCACAACAGACCGGTTCAGCGTCCGCATCACTGCAGACGCTGCCCCAATCCGCCTGTTGATCTCCCGCTCCCTCCTTCCCTCACTCGTGAACAAAACCCCGAGATACTTGAACTCCTCCACTTGAGGCAGGACCTCTCTCCCGACCCGGAGTTGGCAAGCCACCCTTTTCCGACCGAGAACCATGGCCTCAGACTTGGAGGTGCTGATCCTCATCCCAGCCGCTTCACACTCAGCTGCGAACCTCCCCAGTAAGAGCTGAAGGTCAGAGCCTGATGAAGCTAGGAGGACCACATCATCT
Source organism: Callopanchax toddi (assembly GCA_006937965.1). Taxonomy (NCBI): domain Eukaryota; kingdom Metazoa; phylum Chordata; class Actinopteri; order Cyprinodontiformes; family Nothobranchiidae; genus Callopanchax; species Callopanchax toddi. Next base: position 834,146 of record SSNR01000042.1, on the reverse strand, counting down.
GCAAAAAGCAGAGACGAGATTCTCCTGTCACCAAACTCGACACCCTCCACACCACGGCTGCTCCTAGAAATCCTGTCCATAAAGGTTATGAACAGGACCGGTGACAAAGGGCAGCCCTGGAGGAGTCCAACCCTCACTGGGAACAGGTCCGACTTACTGCCGGCTATGCGGACCAGACTCACACTCCTCTGGTACAGGGACTGAATGGCCCTTAACAAAAGACCATCCACCCCGTACTCCTGGAGCGCCCCCCACAGGGTGTCCCTGGGGACACGGTCATAAGCCTTCTCCAAATCCACAAAACACATGTGGATTGGTTGGGCAAACTCCCATGACCCCTCCATCACCCTAGCGAGGGTAAAGAGCTGGTCCACAGTTCCACGACC
>SSNR01000042.1:789649-829394 GCA_006937965.1 Callopanchax toddi | reverse complement strand
TCGTGCTGCGGCTTTTTGTCGTCGTGCTGCGGCTTTTTGTCGTCGTGTTGCGGCTTTTTGTCGTCGTGCTGCGGCTTTTTGTCGTCGTGTTGCAGCTTTTTGTCGTTGTGTTGCGGCTTTTGTATTCGTTGAACCTTCTGGGCCACGGTAAAAACATCTATTCAAGTTTGACATTTATCAACACATCAGAAAATTAATCTTACTTATGGTTCAGTGTGAAAATGCCCTCAGTTGAGATGTTGCGCTCTATTTAACCATCAGATGCATTAAAATGACTAAATCATTACAATAAAACCTCAAATATAAATAAATAGAATAGAATTTAGTGCAGGTAAACAGAAATAAAAATGATTGTGTTTTTAACACAATAAAATGTATACCTTTAACACTTTTACTTAAGTTTACTTTTACTTTGAAGTTTTCCAGGGATATTTCGACCATTTTGAAGTGCATTTCTGTTTTAAAAGATTAAATAATCCATATCTGAAGATGGCAGCAATAAACTTTACCAGGGCTAAACTCATTAGCTAATCAATCTTACAATAAAAACTTTATTCCTGTGATCAAAGGTCACTTAGGAGCTATCTACTATGGGTAAGGTTGGATTTATTTAACTTTTAGACAGAAAAAAACTTCAAAATTGCTGAAAATTCCCTTTAAGCCTGATATTGTCAACAAATATCACCAATTCAACATCAAGCAACAACATCACTAACATGTAGTAATAAAACAGCTTCCTCATTTCATTTCATGTTACTCAAGATCATTAGGAACTGGACTCTCAGGACACAGTTTTAAAATATTCCCTTAATACAGAAAAAAAGAGAGGAAAATCCATCTTTTCCCATCGTATGAATGAACATGAAACACCAGAAACACAGAGGGGAAAAAAGCCCCAAATATAAAAAGTGACCATGAACAAAATGAAAACCACAACACATCGACAGGATGAGCAAGCAGTTGTGAAAACAGCGTTTATGACAACTAGAGCTCAACCACCTTCACACAACTGTTCCTTTTAATTTGTCAGAGGATAAAAATCACACTAATCATTTAAAAAGTCATATTATACATGTGATTTTATCCCCAAGTCTTATTTTCTTTTGATAAATATCTAAAAATCCATCATGCTATCCTATAAAAGCTGCTTCACAACTGGTGACAACAAGCCACTGAAAAGACTTCAACTACAGACTTGTCCCAACAAGACTGAAACCAAAAACGTTATGAGGCAATGAGCTGATTGGAAGGAAATAATAAATCATTTACAGCACTGAACATTTATCAAAAGCTGAAGGAAAAACATCACTAAAATGATGATGAAGGACAAGACGAGTGGAGAGTCTTTAAAGCAAACTCCTGCAACAAACCCGGCAGTGGTTTCTGACCGCGACTTTAACATAAAGTCTGTAAATAACACTAAAAGAATCTGTCGGGGGAATCAAATCATAAATTTATGCTGCAGGAAATTCCAATTCTTTATTCAGTTCAGAAAAGTCTGACTCCACCTCTTTTTGTCCCGATGTGATTCAGACTTTCTGTTTTTAAAAAGGCACATCCACTCTGGTACTGTTATCTAAAAGTACTTTAGTCATCAGAAAAAATAAACTTCTCCTTTTGTACAAATCTTAAGTCACAGACTGTGAACACACGAAACCCCCTCAGGTTTCTTAGTTTCTGTTATGAACATTAAAATGTTTAAATCTCATGAGGATCTTCAGGATTCAACTTTAACCTTAAGGTCAGTTCATCTTTTCACTTTGACCGCAGCTTCTTGTTGGCATGGCTACCAGGGTGGTTGTTATTACCCAGAATGCAATGGAGCAAGTTTTTATACATGTCAGATAAACGAAAACGGCCCTTGTTGCATCAACAATTACGGAAGTGTATTGCATTCACCCGAAAAAAATAAAATGCTCTGTTTTTCTGAATTAATGAGATAATTTTAACAAAAATAAATAAAAACAGCTCGGTTTTTCTGAATTAAAGAGATAATTTCTACAAAAATAAATAAAAACAGCTCGGTTTTTCTGAATTAACGAGATAATTTCTACAAAAATAAATAAAAACAGCTCAGTTTTTCTGAGTTAACGAGACAATTTCTACAAAAATAAATAAAAACGGCTCAGTTTTTCTGAGTTAACGAGACAATTTCTACAAAAATAAATAAAAACAGCTCGGTTTTTCTGAATTAACGAGATAATTTTTACAAAAATTTAAAAAAACGGCTCGGTTTTTCTGAATTAACGAGATAATTTTAACAAAAATAAATAAAAACGGCTCGGTTTTTCTGAATTAACGAGATAATTTTAACAAAAATAAATAAAAACAGCTCGGTTTTTCTGAATTAACGAGATAATTTTAACAAAAATAAATAAAAACGGCTCAGTTTTTCCTGAATTAACGAGATAATTTCTACAAAAATAAATAAAAACGGCTCGGTTTTTCTGAATTAACGAGATAATTTTTACAAAAATTTAAAAAAACGGCTCGGTTTTTCTGAATTAACGAGATAATTTTAACAAAAATAAATAAAAACAGCTCGGTTTTTCTGAATTAACGAGATAATTTTAACAAAAATAAATAAAAACGGCTCAGTTTTTCCTGAATTAACGAGATAATTTCTACAAAAATAAATAAAAACGGCTCGGTTTTTCTGAATTAACGAGATAATTTTTACAAAAATTTAAAAAAACGGCTCGGTTTTTCTGAATTAACGAGATAATTTTAACAAAAATAAATAAAAACAGCTCGGTTTTTCTGAATTAACGAGATAATTTTAACAAAAATAAATAAAAACGGCTCAGTTTTTCCTGAATTAACGAGATAATTTCTACAAAAATAAATAAAAACGGCTCGGTTTTTCTGAATTAACGAGATAATTTTTACAAAAATTTAAAAAAACGGCTCGGTTTTTCTGAATTAACGAGATAATTTTAACAAAAATAAATAAAAACAGCTCGGTTTTTCTGAATTAACGAGATAATTTTAACAAAAATAAATAAAAACGGCTCAGTTTTTCCTGAATTAACGAGATAATTTCTACAAAAATAAATAAAAACGGCTCGGTTTTTCTGAATTAACGAGATAATTTTAACAAAAATAAATAAAAACGGCTCAGTTATTCTGAATTAAAGAGATAATTTTAACAAAAATAAATAAAAACGACTGTCTGAATTAACGAGATAATTATTACAAAAATAAATAAAAAGGGCTCAGTTTTTCTGAATGAACGAGATAATTTTGACAAAAATAAATAAAAACGACTTGGTTTTTCTGAATTAACGAGATAATTTTTACAAAAATAAATAAAAACGGCTCTGTTTGTCTGAATGAACGAGATAATTTTAACAAAAATAAATAAAAACGGCTCTGTTTTTCTGAATGAACGAGATAATTTTTACAAAAATAAATAAAAACGGCTCTGTCTGAATGAACGAGATAATTTTAACAAAAATAAATAAAAACGGCTCTGTTTTTCTGAATTAACGAGATAATTTTTACAAAAATAAATAAAAACGACTCGGTTTTTCTGAATTAACGAGATAATTTCTACAAATATAAATAAAAACGGCTCGGTTTTTCTGAATTAACGAGATAATATTTACAAAAATAAATAAAAACGGCTCGGTTTTTCTGAATTAACGAGATAATTTTTACAAAAATAAATAAAAACGGCTCGGTTTTTCTGAATGAACGAGATAATTTTTACAAAAATAAATAAAAACGGCTCGGTTTTTCTGAATCAACGAGATAATTTTAACAAAAATAATTAAAAACGACTCGGTTTTTCTGAATTAACGAGATAATTTTAACAAAAATAAATAAAAACGGCTCTGTTTTTCTGAATTAACGAGATTATTTTAACAAAAAACAAAACGACTCTGTTTTTCTGAATTAACGAGATAATTTTTACAAAAATAAATAAAAACGGCTCGGTTTTTCTGAATTAACGAGATAAGTTTTACAAAAATAAATAAAAACGGCTCGGTTTTTCTGAATGAACGAGATAATTTTTACAAAAATAAATAAAAACGGCTCGGTTTTTCTGAATTAACGAGATAATTTTTACAAAAATAAATAAAAACGGCTCGATTTTTCTGAATGAACGAGATAATTTTTACAAAAATAAATAAAAACGGCTCTGTTTTCCTGAATTAACGAGATAATTTTAACAAAAATAAATAAAAACGGCTCGGTTTTGCTGAATTAACGAGATAATTTTTACAAAATAAATAAAAACAGCTCAGTTTTTCTGAATGAACGAGATCATTTTTACAAAAATAAATAAAAATGGCTCGGTTTTTCTGAATTAACGAGATAATTTTTACAAAAATAAATAAAAACGGCTCGGTTTTTTTGAATTAACGAGATCATTTTTACAAAAATAAATAAAAACGGCTCGGTTTTTCGGAATTAACGAGATAATTTCTACAAAAATAAATAAAAACGGCTCGGTTTCTCTGAATTAACGAGATAATTTTAACAAAAATAAATAAAAACGGCTCAGTTTTTCTGAATTAACGAGATAATTTTAACAAAAATAAATAAAAACGGCTCGGTTTTTCTGAATTAACAACATAATTTTAACACAAATAAATAAAAACGACTCGGTTTTTCTGAATTAACGAGATAATTTTTACAAAAATAAATAAAAACGGCTCGGTTTTTCTGAATCAATGAGATAATTTTAACAAAAATAATTAAAAGCGACTCGGTTTTTCTGAATTAACGAGATAATTTTAACAAAAATAAATAAAAACTGCTCGGTATTTCTGAATTAACGAGATAATTTTTACAAAAATAAATAAAAACGGCTCGGTTTTTCTGAATCAACGAGATAATTTTAACAAACAAATAAAAACGGATCGTTTTTTCTGAATTAACGAGATAATTTTAACAAAAATAAATAAAAATGGCTCGGTTTTTCTGAATCAACGAGATAATTTTAACAAACAAAAAAAAACGGCTCAGTTTTTCTGAATTAACGAGATAATTTTTACAAAAATAAAAAAAACGGCTCAGTTTTTCTGAATTAACGAGATAATTTTTACAAAAATAAATAAAAACGGCTCAGTTTTTCTGAATTAACGAGATAATTTTAACAAAAATAAATAAAAACGGCTTGGTTTTTCCTGAATTAAAGAGATAATTTTAACAAAAATAAATAAAAACGGCTCGATTTTTCTGAATGAACGAGATAATTTTTACAAAAATAAATAAAAACGGCTCAGTTTTTCTGAATTAACAAGATAATAATAGCCTAAAGTGACCTAGACCTGCGGTCCGGAGTTTCAGCTGAACAACTCCGCACGTCTAGAATTGACTGTTTCCGTGTCACCATGTAATCAGACTGAAAGCCTTTCAATTGCATCAACTGTGGAGCATCCCATATTTAGTCAGCTGATCCTGGAGTTAAACATTGAACTGCGCCCGTGTAGCAGAGGATGAATATGTTTGTATTTATGTTCTGTTTTACGGTAACCCTCCAGCAGGAGAAGACGTGTTCCCTCCACCAGTCTGAGTTCCAGTCCCAGTGGCGACAGTCAGGAGCAGAGCTGTTCAGCAGTTGCTCCTGTAAAATGTTCGTTGTTACTTGCTGTAAATAAAAGAAGCTCGTTCAAGGAGGACACGAGTTCTGCGTTTCTCTCAGACACGCCGGAAGCAGAGAGGAAGTTTGCACTGCTGCTTCGCTCCTCAACAATTCCCTCAGGTGTCTGCTCTGATCGACAAACTAATAATAATCCCACCTACATAGTTCATAGACAAGATTATTTACCAGTTTCTCAATCTACAGTAGAAGTAAAAGTGAATTAAACTCAACAAACGGGACATGTTTGAGTTCATTTTAGCCTGACACAGAACATGCAGAGGGTTAGGCGGCTATTATCTTGTTAATTCAGAAAAACCGAGCCGTTTTATTTATTTTTGTAAAAATGTTCTCGTTAATTCAGAAAAACAGAGCATTTTATTTTTTTCGGGTGAATGCAATACGCTTCTGTAAACAATTCCTGCTACTTTGTAAAATACTGAAAATTATTGAGACAAAAACTCTCTGGTTTGGTGTTTTTATATTAGAAGACTTAAAGGAACAGTTCAGACATTCTGATGTGAGGTTCTGTGGAAAATTATGAATCATCAATACACGATTTGTAAGTCACTTTGGATAAAAGCGTCTGCTAAATACATAAACATGAACCTGTTTTAGATAGATCAGGGGTAGGGAGCCCCGGTCCTAGAGAGCCGCAGCCCTGCTTGTTTTCCAACTGTCTTTTGTTGTTCCTGCTGTTGATTACCTGGATCAGGTGTGTTCAGCCAATCAGAAGCTAGAAGCTCCTAGCGCTCTAGGACCAGGGTTCCCTACCCCTGAGATAGATCCTTGAACTGCCTTAATTTGGAGAAATAGAGAAAGGTCTGATAGGATGGATGAGCTAATAGCTAGTCTGAATGTGGTCAAGACCAAAGTGGACTCTCGTCAGTGGAACTTAGTATAACTCACATAGATTTCTATAATTGATTGCAAAATATTCCGAGGTTGTTGAGCTAATAATGGCTGGTCCAAACAGACCCACTTCCAGAGTGGAGTTTACCACCTTAAAACAACTCAAATCTTCAAAATTGCACAGTATCTATTCGTGCAACTGCACTTATTTAATCAATGCTGCATCATGTTTTTATCTATTTATGCTGACGTCCTCCCAGGCTGCATCAGAAACTCTATTTCTGCTTACAAATAAACATGGATATCTATGGAAAATAACTGCAAAGTGTTGCATGAACTACTATGAAACTGTGGAGGTTAAAACTGCTTAAGGACAGCAGCAACACACGTTGGTCATGTCATCATTTATGCTAGCTGTTAGCTCAAATGTTAACTCTGTTTCTCCAAACTGGAGTCATTCGAAGAGCAGGTCAGGTCCAATCACGGTCCTGGACTTTCCTGCTCCAAAACTTCAGATTCAATGGTTAAATTTCTTCCTCTGCGTGTCCTCAGTTCTGCAGAAGACTGTAAATTACTCGGATTCAAATCAAGTGTTGGAGCAGAAACATCTAAAACATGCAGAATAGTGTCCCTCATGGACCAGGACTGGACACCACTCAGTCAGTCAGCAGCACTGTGATGGTCTGCTACATCAGGTCATTTAAAAAGCACCACAGTACCAGAATGAATACGTCCCACAGTAAAAGCCTTTAGAAGCGTGCCGGACTGAAACCCTTCATGCAGCTTGTGGTGAACAGGAGCTTGCTGATAAGACTACTGACGTCCCGTGAGTTTTACCTTCATCAATGTACCATGTGCTTTTGGATTTGGACTGGGCTGGGGGATCAAGAGAGCTGCCATTTAAAGTATAGTAAAATTCAGACTTGCTTCTACTTCCACACTGGTGACCTAATCCTGCAGGTAACACAAGTACACGAGGAAACGACAAAACAAAAAAGAAAGAAAAAATAAAAGTGGAAAAAAAGAGAGATGAGCTTAACGTGTAGGTGCACAGCTGATGAGCGTCTGAAGAAAAGATCAAAGAGATTAATTCATCAGCAACTAGGAACATTTAGCAGAGAATACGTTACTGATCTGAAATTTACATCAAGTGAAAGCAGCTACTAATAAAGTGGGTGTGTCTGCTAGCAAAATATCTCCACTTTGATTAGCTGACCTAAAAAAAACATCAATTTTACAGAAATTTAGCCTAAAATATGGCTCCTTCTACGAATGCTAGGTCCTTTTTTTAACTTTACTGGCCTAAAATGTTTGTTCTTGTACTCTAAAAATAATCTAGAACAAACAAGACTTCAGTGAAGAGATCTACAGCTTGAGAAAGACAGAAAAAGTACATTTTAAAAGTCACAAGAAGCCAGAATGATCCTCACACTCGGCGGTGGACATATCAATTAGCTTAGCCTGCTAACAGATGTGCTGTACCTTTGTTCTTTGGTTTGCTTTGGCCAGAGGACAGCTTATCGCTGCTGCCTCTGGGGGCAAAACTGTGCTTTGGCAGCCTTTGGTCCTGCATGGAGTATTCTGCACAGAAATACATTCATATCAGAAACAAAACCACACATTTACTCTTAGTTTCATTAGAAATGATAACAAATACAAATATTTTAATGTATAAAACTTCAGCACTGGATAAAGATCTTTAAAAAGGACAATAATTACTGTAAAGCATCCAATGCACAACAATTTAGAAGCCAATCATTTGCTACATTAGACTAGAGAACCTTTTAATAGCTCTATTTAGTGCAAAAATACACAAAAATGACATTTTTTGTATTAAATTCCCTTAATGTCTAAAAAAAAAAAAAAAAAAAAGGCAGCAGCACATAAACTCATCAATATGCCACCGTGGAGAACAAAGAGCCAGAGTCTCTCACTTGACTTTCAAAAACAAGTGAGCCATCGCCACAAAAGGCTCTCTGTTCCCGCCACAGGCAGAACACAAACTCAGACGGCTCAGAAGGAGCTCAGTGCTGGTCCGAGGGAGGGACGGTCCTCCGCCTTCACAAAATCAAAAGTTTCCACGGCGGCGTGCTGCAAAACCTGGGACGAAAGCACGGCGACTCACCTGGCATTACGTCGCAGATGGGAACAAGCCGAGTGTGCTCCAAACTGGCAAAACTACACAGCAGCTTCCCGTCAATCACACCATCCCAGTCCCCGATAGGATTGTCCTGAAACAGTTGGGAGACAGGAGAACCTTGAAAGGCTTTCAGACGCCCCTCGTCACTGTTGGTGCACAGAAGTTGGAGCCACAAGTTCTACTTCTTATTGACGTTCAGCAAGGTTAAGTGTCTTGTTGCACAGCCTGAAAAAAAACGATGCTTCAGCTTGATCCTCTGTGCTCCCGATAATCCAAACTGTTCATCTCAGCCTCACAATCTAAAGAAAACTCCTCCTCCTTCTTGAAAACTCCAAACACATTGCTGTTCTTCCTCCTCGGATTAAAATCAAAGGTGACTCTTCTTCAGGACAATCTGAGACAAACTGGAGGCCAGCAGCAGAAGGCAGGGCGAGGCTGGACGCAGAGTGAGGCAGAGCAGTGGGCTCTCCTCAGCTCCCTGCTGGCCTCATGCCATGCTGTTGGGTCATACAGCACTAAAGTCTTTACCTCACTCCCCGCGTGACTGCCTTGCCTTTATGTGGGAGGCTCAGATGCACCGAGTGGGCTGCTGCTAACGATCAGCAGTCAAATGCCTCAGTTATGCATTTCAATCTCACTACAGTACCACTGCCACCTCACAACAGTATCCATAGATACCAGCAACCGCAGGGTAGCAAACAATAAAGAAGACGACGACCAAAACCTGGTCTAATGAGTCTGATAATTAAGGAATTCATAATAAACCTGCTTCAATAGAAATGTCACAATTTTATTTTATGGCATTAAATGATTTGCTAGTAAAATCTACTTAAATATTCACCATGTTCCACATGCACTGAAGTGAAAACAAAACGCTCTACATCTGTCATTTTGAAGTAGGGCTGGACGATAATTCAATATCAATATATATCTATCGATAGACGCGTGGCTCAATAGGAAAAAAATGGGTCGATAAAAAAAAGTTTTCAGTATTTTTTCATTTTATCCAACTAGGTAACGTAATGCTACTGTCATTATTTACTCCTAACCAATCAGGAGAACAGACACAGGAAGCGCCGTCACTAAGTCCCTCCCCTCTCAGTCCAAAACAGAGCAGGTCGCTGCAAAGAGGGGCGGAGGAATATATCCGGAACAAAGTTTAGTTTGTTAGTTAACCAGCATGGTAATGTTTTGGTTTTTACAAGTCCGACAAAAACCAAACAACGGTCGTTTGCAAAATGAGCAGAGAATCAATTAAACCAGTCTGGTAACACAACCAACCTGTTTTAGCGTTTAGCTGCTCGAAGCTGCAGGGATACGAGATGAGTCGCCCCGGTAAGGATCCACTACGGAGGAGAAATCCTCTGGATGATGATCTACTGCAAACCAAACCGGGATAAACACGACCTGAACCCGAAGTGACCTGAAGAACATGAAGCCCGAACACGAGACCCGGACCTGAAGCACGAGCCGAGACACGCCAACCTGCCGAAGCTGAGGTTTTTTTTTTGTTTTTTGTTAATGGAGGATGAAAAAACAGCCAATCGCTGGGTGGTTCAGCTGTCTGTCTTCTCCTGGTTCAAATACAGGATCTAATCACTCAGTCGATCACGTCCCAAAATAATAAAACCAACGACGCTCCAGCGTCGGACACAGAGGGAGGGAGGAGGAGGAGGCTTTCGTCTCACAGCGCTGTATTTAATGAACCATCAACTCTTTTTCATCTGAACTCACCAAACTTTATATTTTTGTCAGAATGAATTCAACCTTCTTTATTTTTATAATTATGACACGAGGTTTTGCTGCTCCTCTCTCTGTTCTCTGACTCATCCTGATCAATTAACTTAATTATTCAGCTGACCGACCATCAATTTGGTTAAAATGTTTGAATAAAAGTTTGAATTCAATTCAGTTTTTGTCTGTTCCTTATTTTATGTATTCTTTAATAAACATAGTTCATTAAGGAATAGCATTAAATGGCCAGGGCTGCACTTAAAATATATTTTCTACTCTTTTTTTTTTTTTTTTCATATTTTCAATAATATCGATTATCGATCAATATGAATTTTTTTATCGATAGGCTTTTTTTCTATATCGTCCAGCCCTATTTTGAAGTGTGTTTCTGTATAAAAGCTATAAAAAGTGACCATTTTACCCTCTGGGTCGCTTCCTGAACAGCTTTTTTACCCAGACTAAAATGAGTCACTGCCATCGTAAATCTGCCCCAATCTCCTACATTTCACCGCAGATCACGTGACTTTATTTTATAAACGTTTACAGGTCTTCTCCGTCACACATGGGTATTTACATGAATGGTTCGAAGAGTAAGTGTCACCATCATCAGCAAAATGTAGCACATCTGGTCCAGGAGTCAGGAGCTGCAGAAAACCGTTGAACTAGCTGTTAGCCGTTTCTCCAAACCAGAGCCTTCAAATAGTGAAGTACAAATACTTCACTACCTTACTCAAGTAGCAATTTTGGTTATTTATACTTCACTGGAGTAATTTTTTTTTCAAACAACTTTTTACTTCTACTCATTACATTTTCACACAAATATCGGTACTTTCTTCTCACTACTTTTTCAAAATAGCCTCGTTACTCCTATTTAATCTCGGCTTGTTTTTATTCCAGGTTCTCATCGTTCAAAAACAAAGGCTTGATTGTGATTGGATGAGACCTACCATTACGACACCCTATTGGTTTCTTTTTGGGGGTTTTTGCTGAAAATCCCTTGGCCTGCCTTTACCTTTTAGGTGTGTGCTGACCCTACCTTTGTTTTGCAAACACACCAATTACACGTGCACACTGGCACATTTACATTTATACTCAAACTAATGGCTCAAGGCTTTAGAATCTCTATGCGTTGAAAAAACTCAAAAACCAGATCCTGTCTGACCAGACCCCCCCCCCCAAAAGAACAAGGGGTACTTGGTGTCAACTGGAAAAGTTTTTATGTTACACCCAGAGATTTGGGCTCCTATAGAGAAGCTAATGGATTTCGTAAATAAATGTGTGAGTGTTCCAAAAGAATTGGTATTTTGCAAAACAAAGACAGGAGAGGTTACTACAAGACAGTCATTTGAAACCAAGATTGTTGACATTTAAAAGCTGCTGAGGTGGTACGTTTAATATAAATAAAAACATTTTCCTGTGAATTAAATAAATCTAACCAAGTAAAATAATTCAATGAACAAGGGCTAAAGTATAAAGTGCACTGTGGGGTGTGTCCTAAACGTATGTCATTAATGGCATTTTTTCTCTTACAGTATACTTCTACTTTTATACTTTAAGTAGTTTTGAAACTGGTACTTTTGTACTTTTACTTGAGTAAAATGCTTCAGTTGATACTCCTACTTCTTAGCCTAGCATACTAGACCGTCAGTTCTGCTCTGCAGACATTTGGTCTAGCCACGCTCATTGGAACCTCTGCAGCCCACTGATTGGTCCGGTCAGTCTTGTACCGGGCCAATCACAACGCCTAAACGGGTTGGAGGGCGGGATTAGCCGATGGCGTCAGCGCTCTGGCTGAATTTAAACAACATGGCGGCAGCTTGGGAATCACGTTCCATTTGAAACGTCTTTATTATCAACTTTGGACGATTTAGCTTTGGGTTTTTCTCTGAGACGTGAACAGATAGAGGCACTAAAGTCTTTTATTTTGAAAGAGGATTTATTGTCCACTTTGCCGACGGGACACGGTAAAAGTTTACTCTACCAGCTGTTTCCGGTTGTTGCTAAATGGCTCTAGCGCTATCCAATAGCATGTGAAGACGGTTTGATTGACAACCGTTGGTCCCGCCCCTATTAATGAGTCGTTTCAGTGGATCGTGGCCAGACTATAGATCTATATATATAGTCTGGTTTACCAGGCTACCTACTTCTACAAAAGTCGTTTTAAAGCCTAGTATCTATACTTCTACTTGAGTAGTGAATGTGAGTACTTTTGAAGGCTCTGCTCCAAACGGAGGCTGTTTTAATCATTGTTCAGAGCTCATTTCTTTCTCACTAAATTTGGTTTTTCTGCTTTTATTTTTATCAAAAATTTGTTTTCCCAAAGGATTATTTGGGGGGAAAAGCAAGCTCTGGTGAAAATGGATTTCATTGGGCTCTATAGGTGAAATGGTAATATCATTTATAACAAACAAACAAAAAACTTCAAAATGTCATAAAAAGTCTCAGGTGAACAAACTGAGCTCCTGTCTGAGTGTGAGGACTAAGAGCTGGTATTCTGGAGAGTTAGTGAACTTTTCAGCAACATTTTCCCTCCAGTTTGATTTTACTTTCTGACCCATATGCCAGTGATGTGGCTACAGCGAAAACTGAGGGGTGTTTTAAAAACCACAAAAGAGTTTACAGCCTCGTCCTCCATCACCAGTTTATTAATCATTATGTTCATATTTCAGGTCACATCACTTCTGTGGGCTTACGTGAAGATTCTGAAATACTTTCACTAACTGAACGCTCACATGGAGAACATCTAGGTTTTAATTTACATCTGGATGCCTCGGTGGTGTCAACATCATTAAATATATGATCTGAATCAAACCCTTTCTGAACCACTGTACTAACAGAAATACCAATCATCTGCTGCAAATCACTACTAAATTCTGTCCTTTTGGGAACATAATTTGAAAAAAATAATAATCTGGTTCCTACCAACTTTGAAAAACAAAACCTCAGATTAACAACAAATCCACTGAGCTGCAAACCTTTTAAAAATCCACCAAGAAGCAGAAGCAGTGTGAGTAAAACTAAATTCACCATATACTTCCAATCAAGCGCTGCTAATAAAAAGTCTCTAATCAGTTATCGGCAGGTGAGCAGCTCACCTAAAGCACGTATCAAACTCCAGTCCTGGAGCTATCCAGCATGTTTTAGAGGTTTCTCAGCTCCATCACACCTGATTTGAATCAGTGGCTGATTAACAGGCTGCTGTAGAAATGAAGGAAATGTTGAATGGAATTTAACCAAAGATCCAGGTGTGTTGGATCAGGATAGAGACGAAAACTTGGACAGCAAGGACCGGAGTTTGACACCCCTGCGTTCAAAACCTCCTCGTTTCAGGAGCAGACGTCCGAACAAGTTCACCACAAGGCCAGAAAGTTAAAGATTAAAACATTTAAATAACCCACCCATAGGCTCAACCCCAGACCAGGTTACAATTCCAAAAACTCTTCATTAAATTCAAGCATTTTCAAGGATTTCAAGTAGGGATGTGCCGATACCACTTTTTTCAAAACCGATCCGATACCGATACTTAAATCTGAGTACTCGCCGATACCGAGTACAGATACTTCCACCACACAAAAAAATGCAACAAATTGGAATACAGGTTTTATTTTTTTTTCTTCTCTGCTTTTTACAACAAATAACTGAGTTAGATTTAAAAAAATATATATATATATTAATAAAAATGATCACAAAACTAAAATATAAGGTGAAAAATAACCATTTTCTGTGATTTCACAGTGAAATTATTGCAGTTTTCCACATTTTAACCAAATAAAATGAACTATTTGGCACCATCTCCAGCTCTCAACCCACACTGTTCCTCTTTAGCTCAATAGCTCCCCCTAGTGTTCAAAATAGGAAACTACAACAGAAATCACAAGTCAGACAGTGAAGCCACTGGTATCGGTTCCTGGTATCGGGTAACTTTAACCGATATCGGTATCGGTGCATCCCTAATTTCAAACACCTGTAAGTTTAACATATGGCAGAGTCACATGGGGTAAATACTGTGCAAAAACTTCAATATCCATGTGAAAGTCGTGCAATGTTTCTGCTGCAGATCTACTCTCAAAAAGTCTTGAAATTAGTATTTTAGGTTCCTTTTTAAATGAATTCGGCCACCAACGTTTCTCTCACTTTCGTATTTGTAGAAACTGGAAAGGTTTGCAGCTGCTTCATGATGATTATTTTGGAATGGAATTCAAGCAACACCACAGCGAAGCCCTCTGACTCACACGAGGAAACAAAGAACCCTCGCGAGCGTTTAGAGTCGTTTTGGAACCGACTCACAAATGCTGTTCGCAGTTTGTTGCAGTTGCAGCTCAGTGAGATGGTGGCTTTACAACAACCTACGTAAAAGACTCAAACCCCAGTCATTTCTATAAATTAGAAGAAAAACTTTTCTGTACATTTTGTTGGCACACGATTTACTGAAACTTCAAGAAAACAAAACGACCCAAAAGTTCCATCAAAAACAGGGAAGTAGCAAGCTAGCATTAGCCATAAATTCACTTTAATATGCAAAAATACATCATCCATAAATAAAACTGGAGTTTATGAATGATTTAAGTCTTTACAGTGATCGTATGTATTTGATGATTTTAAAACACAAAGGTAGTTGAGGTATACATACAAAGACTTTTTTTTTTTGAGGTGATCGACTATTTTTGACAAAACAGGACTCGAAAAGTTCCTTGCCACCATTTCCTGCTCCATATTCAACTGAATCCATACTCACCATGTCCACTCCCACATAGTAGCCCAGGGTCTCGTTGCCAGGTAGCAGGTCACAGAAGATGATGGTGCCTCTCTCGGGTCCCTCTATGGTCTGTACCACAACGCGGGAGTTGATCTCCAGACGGTGGAAGTCCTGATCGTCTTCCACCGGCCTGACGTGATCCACCTCCAGCCGGCCCAACGACTCCTCGTCGTCGTCGTCCTCCCAGAGCTCCAGCTTGTCCAGGGCCACAAACACGCCGCACTCATCCTCGCAGCGGAAAAGCTGGCGGCCCTGGTAGGAGCCCTCTGTGAAGCCCTGGCCCCGACCCTCCTCCTGAGACGAGGAAGTAACAGAAGAATAAAAAGTTTAGAGGGCGAGACGGAACAGGGTGTGAGAGATGATTCATTTATTGTCATAACAAGGAGGGCAGGTAGCGAGGCTGCTGATTCAGCACTCCTCAGGAGGAAGTCTGATCGATTACTGCAGCAGCAACACGACTCGACTTACTGCCATAACAAAATCACTTATCATTTTCTAATACAGACACTGGATGTTCTCACAAACTGGACCAAAACATATCGTGTATCTTTCCTTCCATGCAGGCCCTCGTGGCCTTTTACTGAGCTGCAGTGTGGATGCTTTATCTCCATCAGCCCACTCAGGAAAACTACAGCTGGACGAAGCATAAACACAACATTGTGCTGCAATAAGCAACCCTTTGTTTTTTACAGTACTTACTGTACTGCACAGTCCAGAATTAATAGCATGACATTAACAGTTTAGTTTTAGGGTTGAGGTAACACGGAGAATAAAAATGATGTCACTGCATAGATTCACACTGCAGCTCTGTTCAAACTCGTCTACATTTGTAACTCAAGTTTGGATTCCTAAGTATACTAATCACAGGGTTTCTTTAAACAACCTAAAAGTGTTTTAATCAACTCAAGCAACCAGTTATAAAGTCCAACAAGCAGCTTCATCCTGCATTACAGCTAAAGATAAATCAAAGGTGATGCCCAGAGGTGACACACACTCACATTTTCAGTTTTAATGTAAACATTGCAGCTTTTGATTTTGTTGGTTTTTGTTCTGTTCAAACAGCGTGGATAAAATCTACATTTCACAAGAACTGTACTAACTTAGCAGCCGCCTTCAGTGGATGGACTCTTGGTACTGATCCATTTCGGTAACCTACATCACAAAGCAGAAAGTGAGAGTGGCCGGTTTGGCTAGCGGAGGGTCACCGGTTCGATCCCAGCTTCAGCTGGGTTACTTTTTTGTTGTGTCCATGGGCACATGGACATGTCCCCACCAGTAGGGCTAAAATGATTCCTCGAGTACCTCGAATAATTCGAGTACAAAAAAGCCTCGAGGCTTCGTTTAATTCATATTTAATTAATTCATGGCTTTGCAATCGCCCGGGGTCATGTTTCACCCGGACCGAAATAAGTGACGCACATACACACTGCACTGAATGCACACGCAAGTAGCGAATTAACTTTCTCTTAAGCCATGGCGGACAACTAGACCGTACTAGTACTACTAGTACTAGACCGGTAAAGACGTCGGTAGGTACCGGTAGTGAAAAAACACGGTGCCGACTTTGGTACTTTTACTATAAAATGTCCCTGTAAATGAGATGCTTCATTTAGCTGCCTGTGCAGCTACACGGGTGGAGACACAGGTGAGACGGAGGAGCAGAGAGCCCCTCCCCTCCCTGTCAAAACAGCGTAGCGAGTTTTGTGTTAAAAATTCCGAAAAACTCTAAAGTTTGGCCGCATTTTGGAAAGGTAAACAGGAACAGAGCAAAATGAAACATATGCTGAGATTTGTGCCGCGAAAACAGGAATTCCAGCGATTAGTCGAAGCCACGCATCGCGTATGGAATTAACTTGCGAGCTGCAGCAACGTGTTCACTTTCATGCATAGTTATATGCATGTATATTCATGTATACATGTAATTTATTAGAGTACTCGATTAATCGATAAAAGATTCGATAGAGTACTCGATTACAAAAATATTCGATAGCTGCAGCCCTACCCACGTGCAGCCCATCGGACCGAGGTGGTGCGCTGCTGTGTGCGGACCAGTGTCCAGGTGAAGGAGGCGTGTCTGGATCAACCAGGATGCACACTGCAGTCCGTGCTCCCAGACACACCCCTCCCCCCGAACAGAGGCCCACACCACGCCGCTCACACCGGTGATGACAACTGCTCTGTGTCTGGATGTGGACCGGGCTGGACTGGCCATCGGTGTTTTCTAGGTAATGGTGACTTTGGTCCAGTCCAGTCCAGACCGGGCTGGTCTGGTCGCAAATCTACGCCATTGTCCTTGAGCAAAACACTTCACCCACCTTGCCTAATGGTGGTGGTCGGAGGAACCTGGCAGGTTCCGGTGCACGGCATCCTCCTCTGCTAATGTTTGCTAAAGCAAAGTTTTCCTTTCAAATGGGCGGGGCAGTTGGGGAGCCGAGCTTCTCTAAGCCCCGCCCATCTCTCTTCTCCGCACGTGTTCACGAGACGTCGATGGGTCTTCAGGGTCTCAGATGAAGGGAGTAACTTGTTGATCAACCATCTACGAAGCAGCTGCTGTGCTTTGCTTGTAGCTTCACCGTGACTGTTAGCTAACGTTTGTGAGGATGAGCTCTCCCGTGGCTTTAAAGGGCGGGGGGGCTCAGGTAGACAAAGGTGCTCCAATTGACTCGGTCCTCTAGGGAGGCGTGGTCTTTTCCCTTCTTGACGTCAGCGGGGGAAAGATTTAGAAACCAGCCGTTTTAGCATTAGCTCAAAACACATTTCCCAAAAATGAGAATCAGGAAGTGAAAACAATGAAAATATTTTAACATTTTTGGGACTGATATGACTGTTAAAAGAACTTTAGAAAGTGAATTTAGCATTTTATGGGACTATTAAGTTCCAATTTTTGTTATTTTCAGTGTCATGAAACTATAATACATACAATAGTAAAGATTAAATCAAATGTTTATTTTAGTGACCATCTTTAAAATTGGCTGACATCTCAGACGTGTTCATGATGTTTACCTCCAAACGAATCAAACCAAATGTGGTTCTCACATCACTATTTGCATGTTTTCTTTCTGCTTACTGTAAACTTTTCTCAGGTGTACAAAACAAAAGGAAGTAGGAGGGACTTCTCATTTTTGTCTCTGGCTTTTGTGGACATTTTTAACCATTTTCTGTATGCTTGCTTGTTTGTTTTTAAATATATTTCTTACAATTTTTAAGCCGTGTTTCTACAGTAATGAGTCTTTTAATTAGCCGTCATTATTATTAAATACTATTTCATGCATATTGGGATTTTTAAGGAAAATGGAAAGAATTTACAAAAAGATCGTTGTCTCAAAAAAAAAAAAAAACATTTTCTTAAAGAGAAGAAAAAACCTTTTAGACTAGTTCTCACCAGCAGCTCCACTCCAAACCAGATTCCAGAGAGGGCTCGGTCAGGGAGCAGTGAGCCCTTGAAGCGGACCACCCCAGGAAGAGGTTTATCCCCCGAGCGCAGCTGGACACGTACTTTAGAACCACAGTCAATGTCCCGAACGCGCTCTAGCCGCGACGTGTCACACAGCAGGGCGTATCGCTCCTCACAGTTGGTGATGGGGAACAGCAGCTCAGCCAGCTTCTCGTCCAGCTCCAGGACGTCCCGCTCATCCAGGCTCAGCACCACGTTGGTCTGGTCCAGAATGCGGAGGCTTTTCTTGCCCTTGCATGGGGGCAGCGTTCGCCCCAGGCTGTTGCGCTCCTGGCAGGCCTGGCCAAGGCTTCCACGGGGGATCCTCAGGGTCTTCTGGGCCGGCTTCTCCACAGTACATTCCTTCACGACCATGTAGAAGCGCCAGTCCTCCCTGAAGCCCCCGCTGGGCTTCTCCTGGCTCCACAGGGCAGAGCTCATGGCTGCATGGCAGAGTGGAGGCCAAGGCAAGCTCGACCGCTGGTCTGGAGAAAAACACATTAAAATTAAGATGTTTTATTAATACCTAGATGTATAAAAAAAAATAAAACATACATGAACCAAAATAAGTTTTTGGTAATTTGTTGAAGGGAAAACTAAGAGACACACCAGTATAAGTTCCTGTGTTCAACATTTAACTGGTACCACAATAGACTGATGATACCGACGTTAAAAAGACAAAACAATAGGGCTGGGTAAAGAAAAACTGATTTAGAATCAATTTTATATACATTTTTCAAAATCGATTAATTAGGCCTGAGATCGATTTTTCCCCTTCTGTTTACAGTTTTAGAACCACTTGATTAATTCATGGATACAGTCAAAGTTTAAACTGCCCAATTTAAAAGTTTGCACTTTAAACCTGTTGTTCAAGATGAAAATAAAAAAAAAAAAGTTTATTTGTATTTTGGAACAGAGTTGAGCCTTTTTAATGATTTAAGACCAGACTGAAGTGAATTTAATCGAATCTTGATTAATCGATTCAGAGCCTCATGAATCGAAACTGAATCGATTTGGGAAATTGGCCACAATACCCAGCACTACAAAACAAACAAATCAAAACAGCTACTACTAATTTTAATTTGTGGGTAGTTTAGTATTTTGAAAAAATAGACTGAGGTATAAATACTTATCAGCTATCATAAATGAATCGTAGTGCTATTTAATCATCATTATTAACCTGTCCTCCTTTGACAGTTTAAGCTAACAGATTCTGAGCGCCTTCCTGTGTGACAGCAGATTTACTCTGCAACAGGACACTTGTGAGATACTCCCCCTATTGTGTAGTTGACTTTAATGAATTTCTGGCATGATAGTTTGCTTAGGCAACAGCGTGGACAGACGGAATAAAAATAATTTTAGTTTAAAACGCTGTTGAGAGAGGCTGCAGGTAATATACAATCCTTAAAGCCATACTCAGTATCCAGGTAAACAAGCTAGGTCTCGCTAGCTAGTTTACAGAAACACGACTCGGAGCGCTCACCCCTCCCGTCGGGTATAATCGGTACGCCAGCCTTCCCGCGGACATGGGACCCCGTTTTGCGACGATAACAATGCAGAGTCTAACTCCAGCCGTTGAAACGTTCCCCCAGCTTTTCCTCTTTTCACCTCCAAACGATTTTAGTTTTCTGCTAGCTGAAAATGTGTTTTTTGGGCGGACTCTGGTATTTTTATCTTAAAATGAAAGCACTGAGCTAATTCTGTCCTCCTTTCACTTCCAGGATGTTCAGACGGAAAATGTGTCCGGGCGGATTATTGGTGAATCCAAGCAGTGAGGAAATGCGGCAGACAGACAGCTGGATTGTCCAATCCTATCGTTCGGACCGAACGATAGGATTGGCTGAAGTTTGTAGAGAACTGCGGGACAACTACTTTATTGATTTCTTTTGGGGTTTTTTAAATCTCCACAATATATTTATGGCTATACTATGTTGGAACGTTGTTAAGAGGCTTAAAAAAAAAAACGTTAAAAGCTACATTGTTTACCTGGCTACTGAGTATGGCTTTAAACAAATGCAAGGACTTTAACTAAGGGTTCTTGCGCACTTGCTGAAATCAAATTCAAGCACTTTCAGGTGAGTTTAAGATTTTCCAGGATCGTACGGGGGTGACAAGTTCTTTTAAATAATACTTATGCATGTCAAGAATAATGAAATTGTATTTACTACCTTAACTCAGAATTAATGCACAAGTCAGATCATTTCATGAGAACCCCAACAGCTGATGATGCTCTCCCTCTCTACAGACTCATCATCATCATCATCACTGTGCAGCATCCCTGTTTTCAGTGAGACTTTGAGCTTATTTACTAAGATCTACTGATTTTAAGGAGCTAAAAATAGATGAAGAGGAAAACATTTTGACCTATTCTGACACACACAGGGCAGGACTGATACCAGCCGCTGGATTTCCCCTAATCACGTCTCAGATATGATCTTCAGCAAGTTCACATCCGTCATTTGTCTCGAGGAGAACAACACGCGCGACTTAACAATATAGACATAATGAGTTTGTGACATTTAATGGGACATCTGCATTAAGCTAATGTTGTGACGGCTTAGTGGGACCAAAAACAAGACAAGTGGCAGTAAATTCAATATGGCACGGTCTCATTTCACATTTACTCAGTTGCGTATTTTATATTATAAACAAATAGCAATATTATAGCTCCTTTTACTGATGGGTTTTCTTGACAACCACTGCAGAATCGAGTCACCGGGCAGAAGCTGTCAGTCAGAGGCCCATCAGGAGGGAAGTGGCTCAAATGTCCCAAACAGTCATTCACATCCAGCTTCCCCGTGATGAACAGCTTACCTTCGATTCAGGTCAGGTCACTTGGAGGCCACAGATGACTGGCAGATCATCTCATACGCCCATCCCAGTCAGAAAGAGACCTCCAAAGGCATGATATGTTCCTCCCGCAATAACCTCTGAGCAGCTAAGTGGCTAGGCTAATGCTAGCGTCCTAATCACGCTGAAGTTAGCCGCGTGAGCTGGGCGGCGGCGAGGAGCGCGGCAGCGGACCGCCACCCTCTACAGCGTCCGAACGGCATCGACATAGCCTGTTCCACATGGAAATAAGCGGAATAATAACCCCTCAATGCATTAATTTACTATTTACAGGAGACGACAGCGCCACAGATAAAACGTGATGTCATTACGCTCTCCGGCAGCGATTGGGCACGGGATTTAAACTCGGACGCTGATTGGCTGTGTGCTGTGTTTATAATCACGTCCCGCCCTGAGGGGTTTTCCCATTGATAGCAGGTAGTTAGGTTGCAGTGTGGCTGGATGCTGCTTGTTGTCACCTGTAGGCAGATGTGAAAAAATATTTGACTTATTTTAAGGAAAATAATTTAATTTAAATCAATAAGCCTGTATTATTTATTGAAAAAATAATAACTCCATGGATTTTACTAATATTGATAGCTGACAAATTTCACAACACATGGAGTTCAAACTGATCACACAACTCTGGCTGCTGACTCTGATGAAGACACAATCAAAAAATAGATATAATTTTTCCATTGAATGCTGTAAATCAGTTAGTTCCTGTCCATCTTTTTTTTTTTAGAAGTTTATCATCCTTTAACTGTGAGGTGCCTGATCCAGCTATCCCTGCAAATGGAAGAACACTACTCCTTGCTTCTCCTTCTTTATTAATTATTTTACGCAATATTTTAAGTCTCTTAAATGCATATCTAAAATGAACACAAAAAACTGCCACGATTTACCAAAAGATTTTAAAATCCTTACTTTTTTGATTTTACCTTGCAAAAAAATAAATACATAAATAAAGATCCAGCTACCTAATACCAGATGATGCTCAGAATACCCCAAATATGATGATTATGCAAGATCTGGCAAAATATGAGGGATTTCCCCATTGATGGCAAGAAAACTGTCAGGCTGCAGTGTGGATGGATGCTGGTTGTTGTCAACTTCAGGCAGAAGTGTGAAAATATTTAAGTTACTTTACAAGAAAATAATGAAATTTATATGAATAAAGCTTTAATGAAAGTAATCCATAAAGTGCTCTTAACCCAAAAATGCCTGTTTTAGTGTAAAAGCCTGCAGTTAACTTAAAATGCATTTTGCAAAATAAAAAGCTAAGGTTTGTTGACAGCTGTCAGAAGATGCTCAGGATGTTTTATAAGTCTGTGGTGGCCGGTGACATTCACACTGAGGATACCGACAGGCTAAATGTATACTGACAAGACCTGTGATGTTGTTGGGTTAGAACTGTACTCCCTGACAGTGAAAGGCAGAGGATGCTCAAAATCATTTTATTACCAGTTCACAGCACAAGTGACCTTAAAGGGTTGAACAAAGAAACAAATCCAGATCAGTTCAGGTCCTGATTCAGGACAGCTGACTGCAGTAAATGCACTTCAGTTGGAATTAAATAAGATTAATAATGAGACTTGTAATTTGGAACTATTATCTGAAGAACGTACACAGCAAAAACTGGAGAGTTGAAATTTCAGGGTTAAATGTTTCAGAGTTGATTTCAACTCTCCAAGTGTTAAAGCAGCAATCTGGATTATTTTCTCTGTATCAAAGTTTTCTAAATGTTTTAAATGATATTTCAGGTCTAAACTATGATCTATGGGTTGAGTTCCACAACATCTGTCATTCTGATGAAGACCCTCCTTCCTCCTAGAGACCCCTTTCCATTATTTCTTGCCGCCGACATTTTTCAGCCAATGAAATTCAAATGTCTGCATTCTCTCAACATGCACGCGCATCGACCAAACCTGTACCAGTAGGGGGCGCTGTCGTACAGGACGCTCCGTGTGTTTCTCTGTTTGCGTCTCAGCCTCGACTCATTTCTACTAAAAACCTACTCATTCTCCAGCTAAAGATGGATTTATTTTTATTTTTAAACCTTTCACTTCACAGAATGGCAAGGCTTGACAGGGTTACGCGTTTATTTTAGTCAGAAAGTTCATCCAGGGCCGAGTGAAGTTCAGCTTCAGAGTCCAGCAGCAGCTCTCTGCTAACAGAGCTAATATCAGAAGCAGCAGGGACAGAGAGGGCTCTTCAGACCCTCGTAGTGTTGTTGGAATAAGATTGTGAACTGTGAGTGATTAAACCCTACACACTGAGCTGTACAGTTTATGCCCGCAACGTATATGCGCCGTGTGCACGCGCGCACACGCGACCGGACGCGCGTGTTGAGATGTTTTGAGGAGGAGCCTTTGGACGCTAGATTCAAAAACTGCTCTCCTGATGAAATCCTCCACAATGTGGCTTTAATTAACACATTCAGAGTCAAATGGTGTTCAGTGTTGGAGTTAATTCAAAGAGTTGATTGCACCAGTGTGTTTTAACTCTACAGAGAGGTAAATAAGCTCCGCCCACCTGCTTGAACTTTGAAAACTGTTAAAAATGGCTCCATTTCCCTCTTCACACTGTGTTCTACACAGTGACTAAACATGGCGAGTAGTTTTCTCCAGCATTTATCAAACACCTAACTTGATGCAGTAAAAAAATATAACTCTCTGTAGTTGGAAACTGTTGACTTGCTGCTGAAAGCCTGGTTTGTTGAACTGCATAATTTGACCGCTTTTGTAAAATTTGTGGTGTAAAGTCCATAAAATGACTGGTCTGCTGTGTGATTTAAGAAGAAATGCCAGTGTTTGGTCAAACAGCAGAATATCATATTTTTATGTTGACAGAAGCTTTTTACAGGTTTGTGTTGATGGTCTTTATGAACACAGAGTGATTAGTGAAGAAATGTGTGTTTTAAAAATGTCTAACCTCAGATTTATCAACGAATTTCATATTTAGAGCTGTGTTACTAATAAAAGTTTGTACATTTTACTGTCATTTACCACATTAAAACATACAAAATACACATTTTAAAACTAATTTGCATATTGTAATAAATTATTATAATTAGGTAACTTTTTTTAGATTAGATAGTTAACACTTAAGGGAGTTTAATTTAACACTGAGTAGAGTAGTTTTTTGTGTTACCGAAGTAACTCAGAGCAGAGTTACCCGTTTAATCCTGCAGTGTTACTTTAACTCTGTTTTTGGAGTTAAAAAAAGAACTCTGTCACAGTGTTAATTATTTAACTAAAAGTGTTAATTTAACTCTGAAGAGTGTGGAGCTATATAAACCCAGAAAAGTGTTAAAATCAACTCTGTAGGAGTTAAATCAACACTCCACTTTTTGCTGTGTAGCAGTAAATGACCAGAATGAATCGATAACAAATTTAAAGGGAAAAATCAGTTCCACGTCTACCTAAGGGGCAGTTTTATCTTTAAATAAAAAAGCAGCTCTAGTGTTTTAATTGAGGGTAAAAAATGTTGGGAGTGTCATGTTCTGGTGCAAATTGGTGCCACGAACATAGAATAGAGTAGAAAAGACCTTTATTGTCCCTCAGTGGGGAAATTCAGGTGCATCAGCAGCAGGTTACAGGCAAGTCAAGAAAAGCAGATTCAGAAAACGTAGGCCTACACAGGAAATACCAGCACAAAGGCAGGTTTGTTTCGTGTGTTTGAACGATCCCTGAACAAATTTCACTTAAATGTTTCAGATCGGCAAACAATTTTCAGTATCGAACAAAACCTGAGTGAATATAAAATTCAGTTTTCAAGTGATAATTTAATTGTTTAATTGCTGGTTGTAACTCCTGGTAGCAACAACAATCAAGTGTTTGTGATAACTAATGAGTCTCTCACCTTGTTGTGTAGGATTTTTGTCTCGCACCTCTTAACAGAATTGTTTTAAATTCAACATGAACGGCCTGTTTAAGGTCAAAGGTCAGACGTTGTCCTGTAGTCAGCAGAATTCATGGTTCCATCAGTTCCAGGTGGTCCAGGTCCTGAAGCAGCAGAGCAGCCCCAGACCGCCACCATGTCTGACTGATGATGATGATGTTTTTATGAAATCCAGCGTTAGTTTGACACCAGATGGAACAGGACACACGCCTTCCATGAAGTTCAGCTTTAGTCCCAGTACTCGCACTTCTGTAACCAACGGCAACGCTAGAGGCTGTGAGGCCTAGGCGTCGCACCTCCGCGGTCAGATACAGGTGGAGAGCAGAATGAAGCAGACCCCAAAAGGACAGACTCAGGAGACAAGGACTAGTTGGAACAGGTTTTTTATATAAAAACTGGACAGATCATAAAACGTTTAAAAACAGTCCTATACAAAAAAACAACTAAAATCCCTTTTATTCCTAAAATAACTTTTACAAGTCCAGGTGTGCTTACTCCATCCTGAGGATCACCAACGAAGCGTCTGCAGACTGGCACTTCCACCTTTGCGCCCTCCACTTCCTGCGGAGGTGGGGTGGGGAATCCTGGTCCTCGAGGGCCACAGTCCTGCACATTTTAGTGGTTTCTTCTCTTCAACACACCTGATCTGAATTAGTGGGTGATTAGGAGCCTTCTGGTTGCCTTGAAGGCACACTGACATCTCAACATTTAAATTTGGTCCAGTGGTTCTCAAACTTTTTGGCTTCTGACCCACAAAACAACAGTGGCAGAGACTCGTGACCCCAACCATCACTGGCAAAATATACAAACACTGATAATAAACTAATTAAACAAGAATATAATGACAACACAAACATCTACAACTATTATACCATGTTTATTCACCTGTTTGTAACAGTTTGTAGGGGAAAATATCTGGTTTTAGCAAGGATTTTAAATTCACTTTTAGTTCTGGAGAACATCCCAGGACCCCCATTTGTTGTTTCAGGACCCACAGTGGGGTCACGACCCCAACTTTGGGAACCACTGGTCTAGAAGACGCCTCTAAAACATGCAGGACTATGGCCTTTGAGGACCAGGATTCCCCACCCCTTGCTTAGGGTGTAACTATTCTCTTGGGTGGAGACTCCGGACCTTGTCCCCGCCCCCATTTCCACCCTCGCTACGCACTTCGCCAAAGTCCGCATGGGTGTGCACTTCATTGAAGACCGTAGGGTGGAAGTGCGAGTATTGGGACTAAGGTGATCTGGATACACTGTAAAAAAAAGAAGTAATTTTTACAGTAAAAAACTGCCAGAAAAATTCAGTAAAAATCCTGTGAACCGTAAATATTTTTACTGAACAAACCGTGTTTACCACAGTAATACAGACGCCTTGGAGCTACAGATGAAAAGGCTCTGTCTCCTTTGGCTTTTCATCTGGATTATTTCATCTAATTATGATTTGTTCAGTAACATTTTTTACATGTGCACAGTATTTTTTACGGAGTTATTCTGGCAACCACAGCTGCCAGTTTTTACTGTAAAAATTACTTTTTTTTTTTACAGTGTAGATTTTACTCTTTAATAAATTAAATCATGATTTGAAAACTGTATTTTTACTCAGGTTATCGTTGTCGGATATTGAAATTTGACACACAAAAAAATTTGTAAGTGGGGAAATACCTTTTCATGAGACTAGTATTTAAAAATGTTGGTTATGTTAATTTTAGACATTTCCCACAATAAATAGTAACAACTTTAATGTATTACACAATCTTTCAGTGACAAACTACAACTCAAAAAATCAGTCTTGGTTCAGTTTGCTTCATTTCCTCAACTTCCTCCAAACTGAGGTCATTGTTTTTCAGCCTGCAGACGAAAAAAGAAAGGAAAATAATCAGCAACTACGATAGAAAAAAGAAAACGTAAACCTGAAAATTAGAACAAACATCTTCTCCAACCATCCAGACAAAGCATCACCCACCAGACAGACTTCATGTGAGGGTTGTGTTTCAGGGCTTGAATCAGATACTCCACTCCTCTTCTGGTTATGCAGTTCTCTGTCAACCTTTCACAGGAAATACAAAAGAGGTAGACAGATAAGCTCTGTTGCAAACTAGCTTTCACGTGAGCGCTCATGCAACGTGTTTTTGTACCAAAGCTCCTCCAGCGACGGGCTGTTCTTGATGATGCTGGACAGGGCAAACGCTCCTGCATCGCCTACCCCATTACCCACCAGGCTACATGCATTCATGATGAATAGAGCTGATTAGTACAAATCACAACTTTTAAAACATGTTGTAAAAGATGCTAAAGGTTTAACGCTATTATTACCTGAACCACACCAGAGATCTGGTGCTTTCTAAAGCACCTGCAAGAGCCTCTGCTCCTGCATCTCCTATCGTATTGCCCCAAAGCCTTTAAAGATAAGTAAGAAATCACATAAAACATTCACAGAACATGATGCATGGCATTCTGCAGAATGCTTACCCTAAATACTGCAGTGAATGGTTACATTTCAGTCCTTCAGCCAGCTGCTTTGCTCCTTCTGCTGTGATATTATTGTTGCCGAGCCTGATAGAAAAAAAGAATGTGATTCTCTGGTTTGTTGGACTCTTGCTCCATGCTGTTGGTGTCACTTGTGAATGTGTGTTGACCTTAAAGACAGGAAGTTCTGCTTGGCCTTCAGAAGGTGGGAGAAGTGCTGCGTGCACGCATCAGTTAGCCTGTTGTTGAAGAGACTGGACAGAAACAAAACGGGGGTAACTGATAACGGTTCGCTCAGACGACGGCTCAAAGTTCTTTGTACTTACGCAATTTTCTGGAAGTTTTCAAAATGAATAACTTTAGTAATCAGCTTGCGGATGCCCTCATCTGTGATGTTGTTGTTTCTGAGGCTGACAAAGGAACAACATGCATGTTTGACTATTAAATATTTCTGAAAGGCAGTAAAAATCGACTTGATAACAATAATACCGGTAATGAAGGCCTAACACAGTCTGTTTGACAAGGAATAAACGTCATACTACCTCTCATACCAGAGTTTAAGTCTAAGATTATGTTGAATAATGATGGAGTTAAAGTCATTAGGATCAAAAACTTGAAAATATTATGTGTTGTTTCACTTTTCCCCCCTCCTGGCGCCAGCATAGGCCTAGCAGCCTGTTACATGATGCTCTATGTTTGTGTATTCATCGTGTTTTATAAGTATCTTATTTTATCTCTTTTTGTCTAACTTTAAATTTTTTGTCCTTTTATTGTTAAATTAGTTTTTGTTGACTTTGTTTTGGTCCTGAATTTTAAAGGTGCTATATCAAATTTATCAACAACAACAAAAAAACATGCTAGGTTTAGCTAGCTATTTTACACAAACACGTCTCAGAGCTCTCCCCCCTCCCGTCGGGTATAATCCTTAGGCCGCGCCTCCTCCGAACATGGGACCGCACATTGCCACAGAAACAATAAAGAGCAAAACACCAGTCAATGAAACGCTATGCTAATGTTCCCCCTGGTTTTTCCTCTTTTTACGTCCAAATGTTTTTTGTTTCCTGCTAGCTGAAAAGGTGTTTTTCTTTTTGGGACTCTGGTATTTTTTCCTAAAACTGAAGCGCTAACAGCTGTTTCTGTCCTTCTCTCACTTTCTGGATGTTCTGCTGAAAAATGCTCCAGCAGCATTAATGGAGGATCCAAGCAGTGAGGAAGTGAGGCGCTTCAGGAGACAGACAGACGGATTGTCCAATAGCTGCTTTCAGTCCGAAACGTGTGAGGTTTTTAGAGAACTGCGGGAAAACCATCTCGTTAATTTTTTTCGTTTTTTAAAATTGCTACATTATATTTATAGCTATGCTATGTTACGTTGTTAAGGGGCATGAAATAAAATGTTTTAAGCTACATTGTTTACCAAATTTGCTACAGCACCTTTAATGGACGTTAGATTGCTCTAAGCTGAGGAGCAAAGTTGGACACTGAAAATGTTTCTCCCTCAGGAGGAGCTTCTTGTTCTGGCCACCGTTCAGCGAGTTTGCTGGTGGGACGCGTGGCGTCCCGGCTGGAGAGGGAGTGAAATAGGTCATCGGAGACTGAGAGAGAAAACATGGTGGAAAACAGTCAACTAAGTTCTAACAGTCATGGTGGAAACCTTCACTCCTCAACAAGACGGAGGAATTGAAGTCTTGTGTCAAAGACCAGGAGGTCTGTCTGGAAGAGTGGTCTCTTGTGTCTGGAGCTACTGGCGTTCTGACTCTCTGATGGTGACCGCAGACCAGGACGGACCAAGACCGGATCACTATGTTTAAACCGCCGGTACGACCTGAGACATGCTGAGGAGTGGATGCACCAAGGACACTGAATTCCTGGAATCTGGTGTTGGGATATTTTTCGACCAACTGTAGTGTAAAGCACTTTGGAGTCCCTGACTTGAAAAGCCATTTTTGTCAGCCGGAGGAATTCCCTGTGACCGTTAGGCTGTGAACATCCCCGACTGCGACTTTGTTAGCACGTGTTTAGTCATTTTTTGCTGCTTGTAAAAAAATAATTTCCCACAAGTGATTTTTAAAGTATCGTCATCATGTTGTTGATGTTGCATGGTCTGTTAGCTCTCAGATTACACGCTGCAGATGACTCACTGGTTCTGTGACACCAAAGTTTTGCTCAACTTCTGCAAATTCTAGAGTCATAGTCATTTTTGTGTTGGCTAGGATTAGCTGTGGCGGCCATATTGGATTGGATTGACTCCAGTCAGTTAGATATGCATCCAATGATTTCTCCCTGAGATATAATATCTATATGTTAGATTCTGCCAATTTTGTGTTTGCTAGCAATAAAACACGTTTAAGCAAATCACAAACACAGTAAAGTTAAAAACCAAACATCTGCACTCACTATAAGGAGTTACAAATATGCATGCAGGGAAGGAGCTGCTCCACTCCAACATCCCCGACTGAGTTGTTGTCCAGCTGGAGGCCCACGGGAGTCTTTACATGCTGGAGCACATAAGCTAGTGCGGTGCACTCCACAGGGCCGATGTTACAGTACGTCAGCTTCAGGTGATCCACCTCCAGCTTACTCATAGCATCTTTAGCTATTCTGCTCTCCTGCATCTCATAGATGCATTTGATGAGCCAGACAAATCCAGGCATGGCGTGCATGCTCTTCTTCTCCCCAGGCACAGGTCGAGGGATGGACCTGAAGTGTTTCTGCATGCCTTTAGAGAGGCACCTTGCCACCTGCCGACCCTTCCTCTCCACCACAGCCCTTGAGCAGCAGTGGAACCACAACCTCTGATGTCGCTGGGGCAGTAATCCAGACACAAAGGTGGCTGTGATCTGTAGGTTTGGTGTTTCTGCTGCGGCAGCGTGTTCCTCCAAATGACTCTCCTGCTTATCTGCTGAGGGCAAACAGCCTCTGAAGCATGCGCCCCTATGTCCGGTCTCCCTCTCGTCCTGCAGCTCAAACAGCTTAGGGATCGCGGAGCAGTCGGTGCGACTCGACAGAACGACGTAGAGAGCAGCGAAGAAGCATTGCATTGTCACGTGGAAAAACTCATAATGTTTACTGTGAGCTGGGGACATTTCTTTGCTTTGTGTGAGGAAACCCATGCAGACATCCTTTTCAGTTATGCCACAAGTTTCCAAGTCTGCTCCTGAAAAGACGTAGCAGTTGGTGGAGATCCCTTTAAAAGCAAGCTGCCCGAGATGAAGCGCAGTCCTGAGGTGGTCCTGCAGCCAGCCTGCCGCTGTGCTGCTCCTATCGTTGCTGTGATGCTGGAAAAAGTGCTGCAAGATCATCAGGTAAACATCTGTGATTGTTTGTGGGCTTCCTTCTCCACAGCCAAGCAGCTCCTTGTGGCACTGGGAGACGATCCAGCAGAGAACCGGACTGTGACACAGTCCAAGCAGAGCGGTGTTCGCCTGCAGAGACTCTAAGACTTTAGCAGCTACAGCTGAATCGCTGTGATGTTTCCTCACAAAGCAGTCAATACCTGATGGAGAAAAGCCTTTAAGGAGGACCTCCTTACAAAGGTGTTTCTTTAACCCTGGTCCCACTGCTTCTGGGCGACTGGTGACCACTTTCCTGACCCCCTTCATCAGAGAACCCTGGAGCAGGTTGAACAACAGAACATGAACCGGTGCGCGCTGGGTGGGGCAGCAGATTCTGTGTTCTTCCAAAAAGCTCTGATTGAGCTCATCCAGGCCATCGAAGGTGAAGAGGATGAGATGAGGCTGGTCCAGGATGAACTGGAAGATCTCATCCTGCTCGCGGTCCGGCCAGCAGCAGTGCTGAAACAGCAGCTCTTGTACAGACAGCTCTCTGTGTTCTGAGTTCAGTCTGCGGCAGCTGAACGGAAACAAAAGAACGAAGTCCTGCAGGGCCTTCCTCTGAGCCCAAAGGAGGTGCAGCTTCTGGAGCAGAGTGCTCTTCCCGCTTCCCGCCTCCCCAGAAACCAGCACCGTGTCGGCATCCTCGTTCACGGTCCCCACGGACCCAACTACGTCCTCCAGACCCAAAGGCTTGTGGACGTCGGCACCACCGTGAGGGAGTTCCAGCTGGACTTCGGTGAAGACGTCATCCAGAGACATGTGACTGGTTCCTCCGTAAGTACTGAGAAAGCAGGACTGGGCCGATACCGAGCTGCTCAGCTTCTTCTGGTATTTCACAAACTCTGAGAAGAAACAGACGTGTTTTTAGAGCCGTTTTACAACAAAATCTCTGCTGAACGTCACACATATTCTACCATGATGCTCTAAATGTTAAACACGAGGCTCATCTGGCCACATTTCTGCACGTTAAATCCTTTAATACGCTTTATTCATGGGCAAAAACACTTCCACGTTAGAATAGAAAGCACACATTTGGTCAACATAAACCCAGGATGCTGTTCTCTTTACTCAAGTGGACCTTTGGTCTAATTACCTCATTCCTGACTCATGGCCCTTTATAGAATCGTTGATGTGTAAACTGGTGGTCTGAAGTTTGCTGTTTGGGTTGAAGCATCTAGAGGTGACTTCTTATTTTAGACTTGGTTTCCATCCATCCATCCATTTTCTGTAGCCGCTTAATCCTCCACAGAGGGTCGCGGGAGAGCCGGTGCCTATCTCCAGCGGTCAAGGGGCGAGAGGCGGGGGACACCCTGGACAGGTCGCCAGTCCATCGCAGGGCCAGACTTGGTTTCATTTCAGTAAATGTAAAATGATGCAATCTTTCAGAAAATGAAACTTGCACAACACTTCATCTGTTCTCTCCTTGCTGTCTGATGTTCAGTAAACCTTTACACCGCCCACACAAAGGTCTGTGTTCATATTAAAGGGGTTTTCTGGGCCATTTTAGAGTTTTTCTGTAATAAATTTGTAAATAATTACCATTTTACCCATCGTAGCAGGGGCGGGGCAACAGGGGTGGCCCTGCCTGACCACCCCCACCAGAGCTGTCAATCAGTTTGTTCGTATTATATCAACTAGTTTTGTGGAACGTTTTGCCAAAAACCACAAAAACAGACGAAATAGACAACGTAAAACAGGTTGTAACTCAGGGTTTCCCCCGGTGCCATCGCCCCCCGCCAGGTTAAGCCACAGAGAACAAGAGCAAAGCTAACAGCTGCTATCAGCGGCTAATGGCGGCTAACGCTACGAAGCAAAGTGGGCTAGTTCGGCTTTACCTCACCTGTTCCTGCCTCCATCCTCTGCATTTGGGTCCTGCACTACCTCAATCATGACAATCAGGCCTGAAATTCAGTGGTTTTTAGCATCTGACCCGCAAAAATACAAAAGAGCAAAGACCTAAAATCACTGGTTAAGTTAGAATAAACATATTCTATTTAAGAACTGCTGGGTTTCACAGCGTTGACGTCACCAAATGATGGGGGTCAGGAAGTAACCGCCGCTGCACAGAACCCTATTGTCTCTGTTGACTCAGCTTTTGTGATCATTTTTATTAATATATATATATTTTTTATCTA
Organism: Callopanchax toddi; assembly: GCA_006937965.1. Lineage (NCBI taxonomy): Eukaryota > Metazoa > Chordata > Actinopteri > Cyprinodontiformes > Nothobranchiidae > Callopanchax > Callopanchax toddi. Next base: position 796,222 of record SSNR01000042.1, on the reverse strand, counting down.
ACTCAGTCATTTGTTGTAAAAAGCAGAGAAGAACAAAATAAAACCTGTATTCCAATTTGTTGCATTTTTTTGTGTGGTAGAAGTATCGGTACTCGGTATCGGCGAGTACTCAGATTTAAGTTTCGGTATCGGATCGGTTTTGAAAAAAAGTAGTATCGGTACATCCCTAGTTATAACTTAAATGAAGATGTATTTTTTTGCTATATCACGTCTGTGCCAGCCCATTTAAAGCCTCAGTATAACCACTTTCATCCATCGCGCTGTGTTTTGTTGTGGAGCAAAACACTTCCTGCCACGCATTTGCGACTTCCGGGTCACGTGAGTGAAACCCAGACACCTCAGGACCCCAGACTTCTTGTTTTGTGACCCACAGTCAGGTCCTAACCTCATATGGTTTGATACTCATCTTTGTGTTCAGACCACACAACCTAAAATAGCACCTCAAGTACTTTTACTTTTACAGAAGGGGGAGTTTGTGTATCCTCACAGATCCTTACAGTGTTGTGTCTTTACTTAACGAACCAAAGTGAAACTCTGACTGCTGATGAGGACATGGTACCTTTAGGGGGATTCGGTTCCCTTTGGTTCTGCTGGGGTCCAGATTCCTGTTTTCGCTGAATGAACTGCAGGAGGACCGTCGCTGCTGCTTCCCCTCTGGATCCGACGCGATCAAGCAGACGTCTCGCCTGGTTCCGTTTAAACGAGAACAACAGAATCACAGTTTAACAGTTAGAATTCTCTTTTAGGATGTAAGAGTTCAAACTGCAGCAGCGCAGGAAACGTGTCAAAAACACATCAGAAGATGAAATATTATAAAAACAGGAAGCTTTAAAGGTTAAATGGGGTGAAAAATCTCAGGGAAAAACCCCAATTTAATGGTAACCTTCACTAAACTTTGCACCATCCACCCTCCAGGCATGAGTAGGCACGCCTGACAGTATAAATAAGTTAGTAAAATAGAAAACCTTTCAAGACAAATGTCGCAAAGTTCACAACAAAACAAAAACTATTAACAAAATAACTAAAAAGAAACCACCGAGTCCACTGATCTCAGGATCGGGTTTCAGAGTCTAGGACCATCAGACCCTGATCACATGACCTCAGGGACCTGCTGGATGTTCTCTGGTCTATAGAGCTCTAAACCAGAACCTTAAAGTGGACTGGATTTAAATCTGGTGCAGCTGAAGCCTAGGGAGTGGAGGATTTAGGAGGAAACCTTGCAGAGCAATCAGATCTGAGGAGGCTTCGTTAGGGACGTAAACAAAGAGCTGATGTAATAAAGAATAAATAAATGCATGAATAACAACAGTGTTTTATAGTGAACCAGAGATTTGACATGAACATTTAACACTGTCATGGAGCAAAATGAGACGAACTTCTATAATGTTGATTTGTTTTCCTCATTTGAATGCATGGATCCAGTGAACCACGCTGGCTAACTCACAGTTTGTAGAAGGTTTTGACTGAAGGCTCAGTATCTGTTTATTCTATCAAATACATTCACAGTGACTCTTAAATGATAAAACAGTGTTTTCTGATTGGTTGAATGATGAAAAATGTTTTTGGTTCCAAATGTTTACAGTTTTTCTCAGGAGCTTTGGCGCATTTCTCACAACAGAATTAAAGTTTTCACCACATTTCTCAAAACAATTAGTGCAAACTGCAAAACATGATAACCTGCAAAAGCAAGTCACCTTTTCAAACAGCAAGTTTCTTAATCAAAATGGCTCGGCTGCATGATGGCGCAGTTGGTTAGCACTGTTGCCTCTCAGCAAGAAGGTCACGGGTTCGAATCCCAGCTGCAGCCTTTCTGCGTGGAGTTGCACGTTCTCCCCGTGCATGCGTGGGTTTTCTCCAGGTGCTCCGGTTTCCCCACAGATCACAACATGCCCTATAGGGTCCAGGACTCCCTTGTAAAAGAGATTCTGAATCTCAATGGGACCTTCCTGGTTAAATAAAGCTTAATAAATAAATAAAAATAGATTATTTGTTCTTCAAAAGCAAGTCTTTATGTCAATGAAAGTGTCAGTGGTGTCAAAATGACAAGTTCTGACACCAGCGTCGTATAAACAACAGTCACATGGTTACGTCCTGTTTTCATTGAGACAGATGACTCATGGATAAACCATGTATGGCATTTAGAAAACTAGAAGTAAAAGAAAGATCAAGACACTGAATACACTTTACTTTATACTGTATATTTACAACTTTTCACAGCATTGTGCAACTGGAAGAAAAACATTTACAAAGACTAAACTCCCTTTGTCTCAGTGAACCAGACGGTAGTGGTTTAGAACCTGAAGATCGGTGCTGCAGATCAGTCATGGACATCTAGACGCTCCGTCTGTCTGGACACAGACTTCCATCTACATCACAGTGAATGTCAGCTCTGTCAATGCACAGAGGAAAGTTTCTTCTAGAGTGCTGAATCCTCCCTCTGCAGGACTCTGCTGTGATGTCATCACAAGCTGCATCCATCAACAGGGTCATCTGGGTCTGTGGACGCCGGTCATTTACCTTCCACCTCCAGGAAGAGGAAAACTCCTCAGTCGGATTTAGGAATGGAGAGTAGGGAGGAAGATACTCCACCAGCATCCTGTCATGTGCTGCAGACCACTGGCTGACCACAGCAGACTGGTCTCACTGGTAGAATAAATGTTCACACAGCCTCTAACTCAGTGGAAGATCAGGGTCACCTGAGAAAAGTGATTCATGGACATTTTCATGGAAACATTACAAAGATTTAGAAACTGGATGTACAAAATGTTTGACAACATGATCAACACAATAGTGTGCAACGACACAATCAGTGAGATGAAGATTAATAGTTGTCTGAACAATGACTAGTCAGCCGCTACAAGTAGAGTTCATTTTGACAGACGTGATAAAAGCAAGTGAAAAAGTGATGATTTAGCAGATATTTGTACTAACTCAGTCGCTTCATGTCCAAAAACAGAGCCCAGTGGATGAAATGAACAGGAGACTGACACCAGGCTGAGCCCAGATGACGACATGTTATGAAGGTTGAACTGACTGTTGTGCAAACTTTAATTCTGTTGTAAGAAATGAACCAAAGCTACTGAGAAAAACTAACATTTTAAGGGATAGTTAGCAACCCTAATCCACCTCGAAAGGTCGAGAGGATCAAGAGTTTCCACTGTCTGATGCAAAAACCTGTCAGGTCTCAAACTAGTTCAGGAAAATCTGCCATCAAACCTCAAACAGAGTCAAAGCTTTTGTGTCGAATCAGGTTTCAGTTGGAGGTTTTTTATATCAAAGATATTTAATGAAGCTCATTTTCAGAGCTGTGAAAAGTGTTGGCCTCCTTACAGAGTTCTTCTGTTTGTCTTGATTGTCGCTTACGTGTTTCATAAACAGATTTCAACCTGAGTATTGTTTTTCCTGATCATTTTAATGATTAAAGGAACGGTGCTGTCCAACCCAGCCAGGCCCTGTGGGGAAAGTGACCCCTCCCCTTGTTAAATGGAGAATTAAGTGGAAGTTCTTTACAGTAAAGCTGGTTGAGATCCACTAGACCTGATTAGTGCCAGAGCTGGAAAAGAAATAGAACCTGTCTGACAACATGGAGGACGCTAAAAGAGCTCAAAAAGCAGCACATCGCGTCCTGTTCTAAAGAAAAGAACCAGAACATGTAAAGCACTGCAGACCTCACGCTTAAGGTTGAGGTCAAAGGTCATAGTTCTAAAACATGAAAGTTACAAGGGAAAAAACTGGAGAGTTCCAAAATCCAAAACCTCTCCTAACCAGAAACAACACAAAGGCCCGTCAAACAAGTACAAAAAAACATCCTGGTGCTCCCTAAGACTTCTGGGAAATTATTCTGTCAGCTGACGAGACAAAAGCTGAATTTTCTGGAAGGTGTGTGTCCTGTTCCATCAGAAGGTGTGTGTCCTGTTCCATCAGAAGGTGTGTGTCCTGTTCCATCTGAAGGTGTGTGTCCTGTTATATCAGAAGGTGTGTGTCCTGTTCCTCCTGAAGGTGTGTGTCCTGTTCCTCCTGAAGGTGTGTGTCCTGTTCCTCCTGAAGGTGTGTGTCCTGTTCCACCTGAAGGTGTGTGTCCTGTTCCTCCTGAAGGTGTGTGTCCTGTTCCATCAGAAGGTGTGTGTCCTGTTCCATCTGAAGGTGTGTGTCCTGTTCCATCTGAAGGTGTGTGTCCTGTTCCTCCTGAAGGTGTGTGTCCTGTTCCTCCTGAAGGTGTGTGTCCTGTTCCTCCTGAAGGTGTGTGTCCTGTTATATCAGAAGGTGTGTGTCCTGTTCCTCCTGAAGGTGTGTGTCCTGTTCCTCCTGAAGGTGTGTGTCCTGTTCCTCCTGAAGGTGTGTGTCCTGTTCCTCCTGAAGGTGTGTGTCCTGTTCCATCTGAAGGTGTGTGTCCTGTTCCACCTGAAGGTGTGTGTCCTGTTCCTCCTGAAGGTGTGTGTCCTGTTCCTCCTGAAGGTGTGTGTCCTGTTCCTCCTGAAGGTGTGTGTCCTGTTCCATCTGAAGGTGTGTGTCCTGTTCCACCTGAAGGTGTGTGTCCTGTTCCTCCTGAAGGTGTGTGTCCTGTTCCATCTGAAGGTGTGTGTCCTGTTCCTCCTGAAGGTGTGTGTCCTGTTCCTCCTGAAGGTGTGTGTCCTGTTATATCTGGAGTAAAACTAACTATCTCGTAAAAACATCATCCTACCAGTCAGACGTGGTGGTACTGTGACGGTCTGGTCTTCAGGACCTGGACCACTGGCTGGAACTGATGAAACCATGAACTCTGCTGACTACCAGGAAACCCTGAAGGAGAACGTCTGACCTTCTACTACCTTCTAATTTGGCTGAATTGAAACAATCCTAATGAAGAGAGGGTCAAAGTTCCCCCACGGCGATGTGAGAGACTCTTCATCCCTTCATCATTATTTGAAAACTAAGTTTTGTATCTCCTCAGGTTGTCTTTGTCTGATATTGAAATATGTAAATAAAGAACAAAAAGAGAATGAATCCAGGAGGAGGTGAATGCTTCTTCACCTCCCTGTAATTCACGATGAAGCTGAACCTACCTGTTGGGTCGGGGTGAGAACAGGCAGCAGCACTTCATCACATTCTTCTGAGGTAAACTGACTTGATTCAACAAGAGCTTCCAGAGCTCCATCAACACAGTCCTGAAGCCTGCAGACCAGACTCGGCCTTTGGGTCAGGAGCGTCTCAGCAGATGCGCTCTGAACTCCTGCTTTGTCCTCTAAACTGTGAGGACGTCCTGAGGAGGACAGTCCAACTCTCTGAGCTTCTGGCACGGCCTGTTTGACAGCAGCGAAGAAGATCCTGCAGGCGTCTTCACCTTTAGTGTAAACCAGGTCGAGCAGCTGCCTGGCGTTAGTGTGCAGCGCTCTTCCTGGGAGCTGGACGCTCTGGTAGTCCTCCCATCCGAGCTCACCCTGAGAAAGCAGCACGTCCAGAACCCTCTCCAGATGTTCGGCTGAGCCGCCGCTACAGAGGGCGTGGAGAATCTCAGTACGCTGTTTCAGCAGCAGCTCCTGGGCCAACATGCTTCACACATGTCAGCTCCCATGCTCGTAGCATTCAGCTTCACTTCTGCTGCCTCATTAGTCACCAGTCCATCAAGCAAACACGAGAATCCACTCACAGAATGACTCTTCTCTCCCCGCCTCGGCAGCAGAAACAACAGGCAGGCTGGAAGTCCAAACATCACAGAAACATCTGCAAAGAGTCAAAAGAAAACCAAGAGCCGCCTTCCCTCCATCGGTCACAAAGGAGAGCTGAAACTAAAACGACCTCTTCCTCATTCCACTTCTGAAACCGAAACCTGCTCTGCTGCTAAACCCTCCAGTGGAACAGAAAGAAACGACGACTGAAAATAAAATGTCAACTTTACAGATCTCCTCCCTGCTGATGTTTACTGCTAAACCCTAACAGGAGGTTAAATCAGTGAGATCTGGTCCCATTTTTACTTCCTGTTAGAGAACTCTGCTACAGCTTCATTAAATATGAAATAAATATTAAAAATCACAGAGGAGGAGGAGTTTCTAAACGTCTTAAACACCAACAACGTGTTTCATGTTTACAGAGAAACCAGCAGGAAACAAGTTAGAGAGAAACTAGAAGTCAGAACGGTTGTAGCTCGGTGTTGGAGCCTCTAGATGGAAGTGTTGCATCAAGAATCCGAAGCAGGAGCCTGGGAGTTCTCCTCCTCCTCTCTTCTGTCCTCTTGCTTTTCTTTCCTTGTTCTTTTGACATCTAGTTTGTCTTTTCCCTGTGGTTATACCCACACAGTCTGATCCTCGCAGATGAATTAAAACTTCTTCGCTGATTCCTGGAGGTTTGTCTGGAAAATGATCAAATGAAAGGCAGAGAATTCCTCGAAGGGATTTTAAAATTAGGATCATCATATGCTGAGAAAACATCATCATATGGATTTGCTAACAGTCAGAGGAGGTGGGTTTAGACGTGTGGATGCAGCATAAATGGCTATTTATTCTATTATCAGTATAAAGTTCAGGCCACCAGACAGGGCCGGATCTAGCCAGCCCCACTAAGGGGGGCAGGTAGAATATCGGGGGGGGGGGGGGGGGG